>OY757026.1:10647382-10916374 GCA_963580285.1 Lucinisca nassula
CCGCCGCTAGTCTTGGGCTCACAATAAAACACTCCTCCGTGAAATGAGAATCACACAATCTCGAAGTTTTTGAGTTTTCCCATAGTTTGAAAGGCTCATTTGCACTTTTCACGCGACCCATATTCACTCTCCACTCTTTATTTAATACCGGGTCCTCCGGGAACGTAAACAAACCGCGACCAGGTGCAGGGGTATTGCCACAACCCGGTGCAACACATCGCGTCGGCATTTTTGGAATTTATTTCAGATAACAAGATGTTTTTTTATCACAATTTTCTCGAACAGTCAATGTAAAATACACGCTATTTCCACTTCCGTTCTACAATTGACGTCACAGGGTTCAGAGTCACGTGACTCGGATTATCACTTCCGGTTCGCAATTGCCCACAGGTGAACCGAATGTAAATTGTTAATAAATACATAATTCCGTAACAAGAAGTACGGCGAATAGCTTATTCGAGATGTATTTTATATGTATTCAATGATAAGTCATAGAAAAAAATAGCGTTGCAGTTGAACTTTAAGGACAGCTAATCCCCCGCCGCCTTCAACCGTGACGTTGACCTTGAGTCAGCATCACGAAAAGTGGGGTTTAGCGGGTTGTTCTAATAGTGAATATTTAATACTGATAGTCAAGGAGCCTTTTAGGGCCATGAAGACTTTTGCACTCAGTGCACATCCAGATCCATCTGATCTGGATCTACACTGTCATTCAGTTTGTGACTTTTTAATGAATACAATATACATGTATCAAGTAATTTGAGGGTCTGATAGTCAGAAATGTGACTAATAAATAAATTAATTAAATAAATTATACAGTATACTTGTTACTGTTGGTCTTTAAATATGAGCTGAAATGATAATCAAATAGGAATTTCTAAATGTGTGAAAAATGATAACAATGGAAACATACTGAGCAATTCCTACAAAAATACGAGCAGTGAAGACTTTGCAAACAGTGCACATTCAGATCTTCACTGTTTGCCACTAATAATATACATATAGTACACATGTATCAAGTAATTTGAGTAGCTGATAGTCAGAAATGTGACTAATAAATAAAGTACACAATATACTCGTTACTGTCTCTAAATAAGAGCCAGAATGACAATCGAATGTGTGAAAATTGATAACAATGATCTGTTTATCATCAAGGATCTCTTTATTGGGGAAAAGGGATTAGTAACGCCTGGTTGTTTATTGAGCTTCACACTTTACTAATTTAAAGTGAATGACCACCTTTAAAATATAATTACTTCATTTGCAAGAAAAAGTTACTGTAATGAATAATCTCTGACTATTATTACCAATTGAAATCTGCTAAGGTAATTAAATACACATTTAATGGTTTCACTGAAGCCTTCTGGCAGAGGCCATATTTTCCCCAAGGTAATCCAAATGTTTCCCAGGGTTCAACATGTTTGCTAAAATCCTGATCTCACGGAGACTGTTGAAGCTCCATGTCTCTCTATGCAGCTATTATACGAGAAGTAATTAGGCTCTCTAATCAGGTTGCATTCTCAAAAATCCTTAAACAGGCTGTCAGTTCAGGATCTAACAAACAGGCTTCAATATGTCTTTGGATGAAAATAAAGACTTTGAAGACAGTTTTGCGGAGTTTGGTGCCATTGGTTTCATTGGGGTGGCATTCATCTCAATGTCGGGTAAAAGTCCCACAAAATTGGAAGCAGCATCTCCAAAATGCCCTAAATAGTGGTGATAGGAATGTTAAATACGAATTCAAACAAACAAAATCTGTTCTACCTTACATTTCCTACAAAACAATTGTTTTCTGTAGTCCTTGTCTGATCTACAGTTTATCACTTTGTTTTCCAGACCTTGTATTCTGTACACTGTTTGCATAAAATCCAGGCCTTTATCCAAAATTGAAAACATAAATTATGGGAACTCTAAAGGCATCGCCTCACTGAGTACCCACAATCTATGCTTCAATCTAAATTAACCCATTTAATACCAGAAAACCCAAAAGAGATACCCTGGCAAATAGTGCAGGCCCAGATCAGACGCCACAGAACACGGCATCTGATCAGGGCTTACACTGTTTGCAAAATGTTCAGCCATTTTCCTAATAAATGTTGAGGAAAACACAACCTGACAGCCCTCAATTTTGAAATGGTCTCCTGGTATATATAAGGAGGAAGATTCCATTTGGTACAAAAAGGGTAAAGAAAAATATCACAAAATGCCATGTGAAATACCATGAAATATTACCTAAAATTGTCAAGGCGTGTTAACGTAATGATTGGTTAAATGATACTGATAGGCATTAATTAATCAATTAGATACTGATAGGCATTATTAATCAACAAACATTCAAGTCCACTTCAAAACAGCTATCTTCAAAATGTTTGGCACAAATGTTATGCTTTGCATAAACAAATGTCTTGATGCTAGGATTCTCTGTTCCAAGATTATGAATCCATTTACATAACTCTCTATTTTTCTAAGGGTCAGGGATAGCAAAACAGCTAATTCTTTGTCCAGTATTTGGCCTAACAAGAAGGCATTTTTATAATTTTAAAGTTCACTTTCTCCTCTAAAATCCTCAGCTGCTAAAGTTAGCTGTCAGAACATGAACTGAACAGTTTCCTTGATGTCACTGCAGGAGATATAATCTGTAAAAATGTCTGACACCCTATGAACAACTTTAATGAGCCATTACAACTAATTAGAGCAACAGTTTAGGAGAGGAATATGATTTTATCATTCCTCAATGGTGTTATTGTAAAATGGACCTGAGAAAAAAAAATGGTGGTCATTCACTTTAAGTCAATAATTAATTGTTCTTGTGAAACTTTTTGCTTAACAGTGTACTTACCTGAAAGTCATTAATCCTTATCCCGCTGAACACGATAATCCTTATCTTTGCAAACAGTGTAGATCCTGATCAGATTGCTTCTGCCCTCTGAACCGGATCTGCACCGTTTTTCATGCAGTTTTCTTTAATTGCATGCATACATTATATTAATTGGTTTACTTACGAGGATAATTCTAGTTCATTGAACCTGAACACTGATGATTACCTAATAAATAAATAAATAAATAAATAAATAAATAAATAAATTGTTTGTTTGTAATGAAGTTTAACGACCCAGTAAACACTATTTTAGTTCATTTTCGAGCCGATCAGTTTACCTATCCACACTTAACCTGGACAGGCTTATACGTAAGCGGTTAACCATTACAGTGCACATTTTTTTCGCCAGAAAGTGACAACTGCCCTTCTTGAATCAGCATGAGGGAGAGAATGACCGAAGAAAAGATTTCATAATCAATCTCCACGAAAGAAAGTTGCCGACCCCGGTAGGTATCGAACCCGCGTCCTTCTGATCACCCGTCATACGTGCATCCGACTTAGCTACCGAGGCCGGATAAATAAATTAATTAATAAATAAAAATATAAGTATGTTAACAAATATAAGATTATCCCCCATCATCACCATGATCGACGAAACCGAGGAATATTTTTTTTTTATTTTTTGGTTTTACGGTCCCATCCACCGGTCCATCCAGATTTCCATCCAATTTGTAAAGACAACTTATAGAAATTAATTTTAAAAAGTATTTTAGCGGTGTGGAATTATTTCGGATAATAAAAAAAAACTATAGATCATCAAATGAGCTGAAAAGTAGAAAAGGGGCCTTCTCTAAAGCATGCCACAATATGCAATTAGAATTATACATTGAAATAAAAGAGGGGAATTTTCAAATGTATCTTCCATTCTTCTTAAATTAACATATAGATTTTCTATTTAGTAACGTTATAATATATAATAAATATATATATTATAGGTTCAAATATTCGTGGCTCCCTGTCATAATAATCAAATCAGCAAATAAAAAATAAATAAAAAATCATCGGGCATCCAACCCGATCTCTTATTTAAGTGGAAGCCCCGTAAAAAAGCAAAGTGGGGCCGAAGTGTCTAGGTATATGGGGCCGACGTGTCTAGGGGCCGAGGTGTCCAGGGGCCGACCCGTCTAGGGTTTCAATTTTATGTGGGGCCGAGGTGGTTTTGGGGCCGAGGTGTCTAGGGGCCGAAGTGTCTAGGGGCCGAGGTGGTTTTGGGGCCGAAGTGTCCTGTTACCGCAATTTCAAGCCTAACATCCTATAAATGGAACGAGATCCTGATGACACGACCCTAGGCAAACGGTACGGGCTATTATACGGGAATGTCTTGAATCATGACTTTTTCATGAAAATCGGCAAGAGGCCTAAAATCGCATCGTAGATGGTACATTTCTATCAAAGTTTTATCAAAGTATCTGCAAAGGCGTGGCAGTAAATGCCATTTTTCGACTACCTGTCGATTCCACTCGTCTAAGAAGGAAGAACTCATTCGGCTTAAATGGCCTTTGGTCAGTTTTTATAGCGTTACAGCACTGAGTCATTAAATTCGACGCCGTTTCAAGCCTAAATGGCATATAGATAAATACGCTATTTTTTCTAACTTCGGTTAGTTTATTTTATATATATCGCCATTGTCTAAATACTCCAGCAAGACGGAAAATTCTCTCAGTCGTAGATGAAAAATTAATGAGAAAAACATTCGCCCCCATTTCGCCCATTGAATTGTCTTCACTCGTCTAAGAAACTCATTCGACTTAAATGGGGTTATGTCGGTTTTACCGCGTTACGGGTCGTTAAAATTAGATCGCATTAATTGTTTTTCAACACTTACCCAGGTATTAACTTTTATGAATTTCGATGGTCTATTTTTAAACTTCAGCCACCCGAGCTCATCGGGGCTTGAAGAAATAGATGGGGCTGCGCATACCTGATACGACCGCATTCTGGTAAGGTTCTAAGGCTGCCAAGGCAAAGCGGTGCGAGGAGGCCCTTTTAAACCCTATCGGTTTCATCGGGCGATAGGGCTCGAGATGTCATTTCGTCTCCGTATCTTTTTTTCTTTCTTATACCGCGATCGGTCACATTTAACCATTACTCGCAGATGTACATTATATACACTCCGGCTTGCAGGGTTGACAGCCTACACAGTAATCGTGTAATTACGATAGGGGGTTTTCTTGAGTCCTAAATGGCCGAAACTAGCTAGTCTGGCCCCGAAAATATGTACACTCCATATTTTCCAGTTCTGTGGTGTATTCCTTGCTTCCAAATGATAACCCTTTCTAGAACATATTTAAAGTCACTACAGCTGTTGTCTGAGGATGTGTGGCGGCCGTAAAACGTCTCCCTTCCCTACATCATAGTGTAGTTTATATTTTCTTGGCCTTTGGGGTCACTGATTCCATTGCGGAGTTTTGAAAATATTTGAGGGTCACTGATGAGGCTTAAATGGCCGAAGTTAGCTAGTCTGGCCCAGAAAGCAAAGTACCTAAAATTTTGAGAAAAAAAATCAAAGTAAAATATTTGGCACGAATAGGATTCGAACCTATGACCTCCTGCTTTCCTTAATATTAAGGTGTCTTAAACTTTCGCAGCTCCACATAGCAAATGTGAAATATCCACACATTGGCGTTTCTTAAAATGAGATGGCCCCTCAAAGACATGTTAAAAGTCAAAGTAATAACAGTATCTTAAATCCTAATTTAAGGCATATAACATCCATCCATCCATCCATCCATCCATCCATCCATCCATCCATCCATCCATACATACCCAAATGCGCGTTGAGGCGGAACATTAAATAAGGCCTTCGGGACCCCGCCTCAGTGAGGCGGCTCGTAACGCATGAGTTTTAGGCGTTGTTAGAATGAGGTGGTCCCTCAAAGGACATGTCGTGGGTGCACATTAAGACAGGTTTAATGAGACTATTTATAGTAACTGACGTTTGTTTCTAAAATAACGCCCTCATGAAGCTCAAACATCAATGAGGCTAAATATAGTAACTGACGTTTGTTTCTAAAAATAGCCACCAAGCACACACAAAACACACAAAAAAATATTAACTGCACATACACCTAAAAAAGCAAACTGCTTCAGACACTATTTGAATGCGAAAGGTTTAAAACGACATAACCGATCAGAGCTCTGCGCCATGCTAACAGACAATAACTTCTATTGGATAAAGCCTATGTTTAATATGGCTACGACACATACCGATTGGTTGCTATTAATAACCGACCTATAAGACTTATGCTGTGAACAAATGACAGCATCGTTTTGAAATCGGCGAAGAAAACACAAAGGTTGTAGTAAATAACTTCAGTATCAAACGAATCCGCAAAGACAAAACACGACGCGTTCTGTTCCAGGTAGGATGGGAAGGTTTCTGACATTATATCGCGCTTGCGGCGGAGAGGAGTGCATCGAAAATGATATGCACGTAATTAATGAAATTAACTGGAATTTCAACGAAAGGGGCCTATGTAATTTGATGGAGGACAACTATAAGTTTCACTATGGCCAGGAACCCCAACTCACTTTTTACAAGGTAACTTCTCACCCTGACGGGGAAGGCAATACGAGCTACACCAGAAAGCAGATCTACGATACGGTAAAGCACTACTGGAAGCGGCTAAAGCAAAAGCTAAGGAGTGGTCAGTGTTATTTCTTCCCATCCACAAGAACTCCACCGACGGATAGCGGCGACAAGCCCGCCAGATATAAGCTGAGTACTGGAGAGCTGTATTCGTTACCCACGTCTGGAGAGAAATGTCCCATGAATTTGAAAGATATTGAGTTTTACGAAAAGTGGTTCAAAGACTAACTCGCTTTTGTAATAGAATATCTGAGAGATGAGACCCTTAGCTCAGCTGTATGTGATTAGACGTATTTGCAAATCGAACACTTGGGAACAGTAGTAGACTCAGACGAGTTAAGAGGAGAGACACTGAAAGTTTTGACTTCATACAGATATTGGACGACAAATGCACTAAAAAATATTTTTATCATTTGAATATGCTAGTTTATCCTTATTACACAAAAATGAGATTACTTATTGCACAAAATGAGACTCCTTATTGCAAAAATTGCACAAAACGCGATTCCTTATTGCACAAAACGCGATTCCTTAATGCACAAAATGAGATTTCTTATTGCACAAAACGCGATTCCTTATTGCAGAAAACGCGATTCCTTATTGCACAAAACGCGATTCCTTATTGCACAAAATGCGATTCCTTACTGCACAAAACGCGATTCCTTATTGCACAAAACGTGACACAATTCCTTATTGCATAGAACGCGATTCATTATTGCATAAAACGGGATTCCTTATTGCACAAAACGCCATTCCTTATTGCACAAAACGCGATTCCTTATTGCACAAAATGAGATTCCTTATTGCACAAAACGGGATTCCTTACAGCACAAAACGCGATTCCTTATTGCACAAAACGCGATTCCTTATTGCACAAAACGCGATTCCTTACTGCACATTCCTTACTGCACAAAACGCGATTCCTTATTGCACAAAACGCGATTCCTTACTGCACAAAACGCGATTCCTTATTGCACAAAACGCGATTCCTTATTGCACAAAACGCGATTCCTTATTGCACAAAATGAGATTCCTTATTGCACAAAACGCGATTCCTTATTGCACAAAACGCGATTCCTTATTGCACAAAACGCGATTCCTTATTGCACAAAATGAGATTCCTTATTGCACAAAACGCGATTCCTTATTGCACAAAACGCGATTCCTTATTGCACAAAACGCGATTCCTTATTGCACAAAATGAGATTCCTTATTACACAAAACGGGATTCCTTATTACACAAAACGCGATTCCTTATTGCCCGAAACGCGATTCCTTATTGCACAAAACACGATTCCTTATTGCAAAAAAACGCGATTCCTTTTTTTACAAAACGCGATTCCTGAATGCACAAAATGAGATTTATTGCACAAAACGCGATTCCTTAATGCACAAAATGAGATTTATTGCACAGAACTTGATTCCTTAATGCACAAAACGAGATTTTTTTAATTGCACAAAACGCGATTCCTTATTGCAGAAAACGCGATTCCTTATTGCAGAAAACGCGATTCCTTATTGCACAAAACGCGATTCCTTATTGCACAAAACGCGATTCCTTATTGCAAAAAATGAGATTCCTTATTGCAAAAAAAAAATGATTCCTTATTGCAATGAACATGATTCCTTATTGCAGAAAATGAGATTCCTTATTGACAAAAACGTGATTCATTGTTGACAAAAACGTCTTTTTAAAACTTTAGCCGACCCCCGCTCATCGGGCCTTAAAGAAATAGATGGAGCTGCACGATGCTTCCACGCTGAAACCGACCGCATACTGGTAAGGTTCTAAGGTTGCCCAGGCAAAGCGGTGCGAGTCGGCCAGTCCACTTTTATAATCATGGTTTGCATCGGGCGACAGGGCTTGAGATGTCATTTCATCTCAACGTCGTGTCAAAGTCACACAAAATTGGAAGCAACGTCTCCAAAATGACCTTTACAGTGTTGACGGGGGACGTTAAACTTCAAATCCGACCTTACATCATTACGACTGGTTATGAAATACTCCAGGAAGACGGAAAATTACCCCTGTCGTAGAAAGCTTAATGTATTGGACGAAAAGGTATTGAAATTAATGAGAAAAACATTCGCCCAGTTCACACTTTGAAGTGTCTGCACTCGTCTAAGATGGAAGAACTCATTCGGCTGACATGGGGTTAGGTCAGTTCCTTTAAACGCCGTTTAAACATGTTAAGACTAGATGACCTTTATGTATTATAACAAGCTTTTCTCAATTTCAGTACACGTTTCCCACATATGCCTAGTGGCCCTTTTGGGGACATTTGCAAATATTTCACAAAAATAGATACCTTATTGCAAAAATCGGATTCCTTATTGCAAACATTTGATTCCTTATTGCAAAAAAAAACGTGATTCCTTATTGCACATAATGAGATTCCTTATTGCACAAAACGCGAATCTTTATTGCACAAAACGCGATTCCTTATTGCACTAAACGCGATTCCTTATTACACAAAATGGCATTCCTTATTATCCAAAACGTGATCCCTTATTGCAAAAATTGGATTCCTTATTGCAAAAATTTGATTCTTTATTGCCAAAAAAAAAAACGCGATTCCACACACACTCACACACACCACCACCACACGCCACACACCACCACACCGCCATCACCACCACCAAGTACGGTTTCCAGTCGGACATTCGCACTTTTCTAAAATCATACAATTTGAGAAAAGTGTCCGACTGGAAACCGTACTTGGTGGTGGTGATGGCGGGTGGTGGTGTGTGGCTTGTGGTGGTGGTGTGTGTGAGTGTGTGTGGAATCGCGTTTTTTTTTTTTTTTTTTGGCAATAAGGAATCAAATTTTTGCAATAAGGGATCACGTTTTGGGTAATAAGGAATGCCATTTTGTGTAATAGGGAATCGCGTTTAGTGCAATAAGGAATCGCGTTTTGCGCAATAAAGATTCGCGTTTTGTGCAATAAGGAATCTCATTATGTGCAATAAGGAATCACGTTTTTTGCAATAAGGAATCAAATTTTTGCAATAAGGAATCCAATTTTTGCTATAAGGTATCTATTTTTGTGCAATATTTGCAAATGTCCCCAAAAGGGCCACTAGGCATATGTGGGAAACGTGTACTGAAATTGAGAAAAGCTTGTTATAATACATAAAGGTCATCTAGTCTTAACATGTTTAAACGGCGTTTATAGGAACTGACCTAACCCCATTTCAGCCGAATGAGTTCTCCCATCTTAGACGAGTGCAGACACTTCAAAGTGCGAACTGGGCGAATGTTTTTCTCATTAATTTCAATACCTTTTCGTCCAATACATTAAGCTTTCTACGACAGGGGTAATTTTCCGTCTTCCTGGAGTATTTCATACCAGTTGTAATGATGTAAGTCGGATTGAAGATTAACGTCCCCCGTCAACACTGTAAAGGTCATTTTGGAGACGTTGCTTTCCAATTTTGTGTGACTTTGACACGACATTGAGATGCAATGACATCTCAAGCCCTGTCGCCCGATGCAAACCATGATTATAAAAGTGGGACTGGCCGACTCGCACCGCTTTGCCTGGACAACCTTAGAACCTTACCAGTATGCGGTCGGTTTCAGCGTGGAAGCATCGTGCAGCTCCATCTATCTCTTCAAGGCCCGATGAGCGGGGGTCGGCTGAAGTTTTAAAAAGACGTTTTTATCAACAATGAATCACGTTTTTTGTCATAAGGAATCTCATTTTCTGCAATAAGGAATCATGTTTATTGCAATAAGGAATCATTTTTTTTTCTTGCAATAAGGAATCTCATTTTTTGCATTAAGGAATCGCGTTTTGTGCAATAAGGAATCGCGTTTTGTGCAATAAGGAATCGCGTTTTCTGCAATAAGGAATCGCGTCTTGTGCAATAAGAAAATCTCGTTTTGTGCAGTAGGGAATCGCGTTCTGTGCAATAAATCTAGTTTTGTGCATTAAGGAATCGCGTTTTGTGCAATAAATCTCATTTTGTGCATTCAGGAAATGCGTTTTGTGCATTCAGGAATCGCGGTTTTTTTTGCAATAAGGAATCGCGTTTGTGCAATAAGGAATCGCGTTTTGTGTAATAAGGAATCCCGTTTTGTGTAATAAAGAATCTCATTTTGTGCAATAAGGAATCGCGTTTTGTGCAATAAGGAATCAAGTTTTGTGCAATAAGGAATCGCGTTTTGTGCAATAAGGAATCGCGTTTTGTGCAATAAGGAACCTCATTTTGTGCAATAAGGAATCGCATTTTGTGCAATAAGGACTCGCGTTTTGTGCAATAAGGAATCGCGTTTTGTGCAATAAAGAATCGCGTTATGTGCAATAAGGAATCTCATTTTTGTGCAAATAAGGAATTCGCGTTTTGTGCAATAAGGAATCGCGTTTTGTGCAATAAGGGATCGCGTTTTGTGCAATAAGAAATCGCGTTTTGTGCAGTAAGGAATCCCGTTTTGTGCAATAAGGAATCTCATTTTGTGTAATAAGGAATCGCGTTTTGTGCAATAAGGAATCGCGTTTTGTGCAATAAGGAATCGCGTTTTATGCAATAAGGAATCGCGTTTTCTGCAATAAGGAAGCGCGTTTTCTGCAATAAGGAATCACGTTTTGTGCAATAAGGAATCGCGTTTTGTGCAGTAAGGAATCCCGTTTTGTGCAATAAGAAATCGCGTTTTGTGCAATAAGGAATCGCCTTTCGTGCAATAAGAAATGTCATTTTTTGCATTCAGGAATCGCGTTTTGTGCAATAAGGAATCGCGTTTCGGGCAATAAGGAATCATATTTTTGCAATAAGGGATCCCGTTTTGTGCAATAAGGAATCGCGTTTTGTGCAATAAGGTATCGCGTTTTGTGCAGTAAGGAATCCCGTTTTGTGCAATAAAAAAATCTCGTTTTGTGCAATAAGGAATCGCGTTTTGTGCAATAAGGAATCGCGTTTTGTGCAATAAGGAATCGCGTTTTGTGCAATAAGGAATCGCGTTTTGTGAATCGCGTTTTGTGCAATAAGGAATCGCGTTTTGTGCAATAAGGAATCGCCTTTCGTTCAATAAGAAATCTCATTTTGTGCATTAAGGAATCGCGTTTTGTGCAATAAGGAATCGCGTTTCGGGCAATAAGGAATCATATTTTTGCAATAAGGGATCCCGTTTTGTGCAATAAGGGATCGCGTTTTATGCAATAAGGAATCGCGTTTTGTATAATAAGGAATCCCGTTGTGTGAAATAAGGAATCTCGTTTTTTGTAATAATGTATCTCATTTTGTGTAATAAGGAATCCCGTTTTTTTTTGCAAAAAGGAATCGCGTTTTGTGCAATAAGGAATCGCGTTTTCTGCAATAAGGAATCGCGTTTTGTGCAGTAAGGATTCGCATTTTGTGCAATAAGGAATCGCGTTTTGTGCAATAAGGAATCGCGTTTTCTGCAATAAGGAATCGCGTTTTGTGCAATAAGAAATCTCATTTTGTGCATTAAGGAATCGCGTTTTATGCAATAAGGAATTGCGTTTTGTGCAATTTTTGCAATAAGGAGTCTCATTTTGTGCAATAAGTAATCTCATTTTTGTGTAATAAGGATAAACTAGCATATTCAAATGATAAAAATAATTTTTAGTGTATTTGTCGTCCAATATCTGTATGAAGTCAAGACTTTCAGTGTCTCTCCTCTTAACTCGTTTGAGTCTACTACTGTTCCCAAGTGTTCGATTTGCAAATACGTCTAATCACATACAGCTAAGCTAAGGGTCTCATCTCTCAGATATTCTATTACAAAAGCGAGTTAGTCTTTGGACCACTTTTCGTAAAACTCAATATCTTTCAAATTCATGGGACATTTCTCTCCAGACGTGGGTAACGAATACAGCTCTCCAGTACTCAGCTTATATCTGGCGGGCTTGTCGCCGCTATCCGTCGGTGGAGTTCTTGTGGATGGGAAGAAATAACACTGATCACTCCTTAGCTTTTGCTTTAGCCGCTTCCAGTAGTGCTTTACCGTATCGTAGATCTGCTTTCTGGTGTAGCTCGCATTGCCTTCCCCGTCAGGGTGAGAAGTTACCTTGTAAAAAGTGAGTTGGGGTTCCTGGCCATAGTGAAACTTATAGTTGTCCTCGATCCAATTACATAGGCCCCTTTCGTTGAAATTCCAGTTAATTTCATTAATTACGTGCATATCATTTTCGATGCACTCCCCTCCGCCGCAAGCGCGATATAATGTCAGAAACCTTCCCATCCTACCCGGAACAGAACGCGTCGTGTTTTGTCTTTGCGGATTCGTTTGATACTGAAGTTATTTACTACAACCTTTGTGTTTTCTTCGCCGATTTCAAAACGAGGCTGTCATTTGTTCACAGCATAGGTCTTATAGGTCGGTTATTAATAGCAACCAATCGGTATGTGTCGTAGCCATATTAAACATAGGCTTTATCCAATAGAAGTTATTGTCTGTTAGGATGGCGTAGAGCTCTGATCGGTTATGCCGTTTTAAACCTTTCGCATTCAAATAGTGTCTGAAGCAGTTTGCTTTTTAGGTGTATGTGCAGTTAATATTTTTTTGTGTGTTGTGTGTGTGCTTGGTGGCTATTTTTAGAAACAACCGTCAGTTACTATATTTAGCCTCAATGATGTTTGAGCTTCATGAGGGCGTTATTTTAGAAACAAACGTCAGTTACTATAAATAGTCTCATTAATCCTGTCTTAATGTGCACCCACAACATGTCCTTTGAGGGACCACCTCATTCTAACAACGCCTAAAACTCATGCGTTACGAGCCGCCTCACTGAGGCGGGGTCCCGAAGGCCTTATTTAATGTTCCGCCTCAACGCGCATTTGGGTATGTATGGATGGATGGATGGATGGATGGATGGATGGTTGGACAGACGGACGGATGGATGGATGGATGTTATATGCCTTAAATTAGGATTTAAGATACTGTTATTACTTTGACTTTTAACATGTCTTTGAGGGGCCATCTCATTTTAAGAAACGCCAATGTGTGGATATTTCACATTTGCTATGTGGAGCTGCGAAAGTTTAAGACACCTTAATATTAAGGAAAGCAGGAGGTCATAGGTTCGAATCCTATTCGTGCCAAATATTTTACTTTGATTTTTTTTCTCAAAATTTTAGGTACTTTTGTACTTTGATTTTTGTCGAAAAATTTGAGGTGCCGTTAGTACTTTGATTTTTTTCGTAGCAAGCCTTGTGCGCGGTAAGGTAGATATCAGGTACTGCTATTACTTTGATTTTTTCTTCAAAGCAAGCCTTGTACACGTTAACGTAGATATTCGGTTCTGTTACTACTTTGATTTTTAACATGTCTTTGAGGGACAAACGCCCAGAACTTAGGCGTTATACGCCGCCTCACGGAGGCGGAATCCCGAAACCCGTAATGAATGATCCGCCTCAACGCGCATCCACATTGTACCTTTAACGAGATGGTTCTGTTGTATGTATGTCTGAGGCGGTGATTATTTAGATGTCCGAACACGCTCCATTGGCATCATTTGCGGGGGTGAACGCTAAAACAAGTACACCGTCCTTCGGATCGGGGCGTTAACTGGAGCCCCCCCCCCCCCACATCCCCTGTGCAGGTAGAGTCATCTCCTGTGCAGTTTAAATACCCCTACCGTTATAAAGTTAGAGAACAATGTGTAAAAAAACAGCGTATAAATTTATATGCCATTTATGCTTAAAATGGATCTCAGTGCACTGAACGAATGTTTTTCTCGTGGTCTAACCCACAATGGAATCTTCTGCCGAAAATTATGGAGTGTTCCAAGAAAAAAAGGGGTGTTAAAGTAGCGATAAGCTGTGCGAGATTAATGAGGTCAAGACATACATGGAACGCCGCGTCTGATCTGGACCCGCACTGTTTGCAAATGTCCCCCGAAAAGGGTCACTAGGCATACGCGGAAAACGTGTATCGAAAATTGAGGAAAATATTTGTTATAATACATAAAGGTCATCAAACGGCGTTTAAAGGAACTGACTTAACCCCGTTTAAGCCGAATGAGTTCTTCCATCATAGACGAGTGTAGACATTTCGGCCCGTGTCCCAACACGCTCCATTGGCATCATTTGCTGGTGGGGTGAAAGCCAAACGTGTACCGTCCGTCGGTTCGGGGGGTTAACTGGAGGCCCTCTATGCAGGAAGAGACATCTCCTGTGCAGGTTAAACATGTTCTAGGAAGGGTTATCCTTTGGAAGCAAAGAATACACCACAGAACTGGAATATACGGAGTGTACATGTTTTCTGGGCCAGACTAGCTAACTTCGGCCATTTAAGCCTCATCAGTGACCCTCAAATATTTTCAAAACTCCGCAATGGAATCAGTGACCCCAAAGGCCAAGAAAATATAAACTACACTATGATGTAGGGAAGGGAGACGTTTTACGGCCGCCACACATCCTCAGACAACAGCTGTAGTGACGTTAAATATGTTCTAGAAAGGGTTATCATTTGGAAGCAAGGAATACACCACAGAACTGGAAAATATGGAGTGTACATATTTTCGGGGCCAGACTAGCTAGTTTCGGCCATTTAGGACTCAAGAAAACCCCCTATCGTAATTACACGATTACTGTGTAGGCTGTCAACCCTGCAAGCCGGAGTGTATATAATGTACATCTGCGAGTAATGGTTAAATGTGACCGATCGCGGTATAAGAAAGAAAAAAAGATACGGAGACGAAATGACATCTCGAGCCCTATCGCCCGATGAAACCGATAGGGTTTAAAAGGGCCTCCTCGCACCGCTTTGCCTTGGCAGCCTTAGAACCTTACCAGAATGCGGTCGTATCAGGTATGCGCAGCCCCATCTATTTCTTCAAGCCCCGATGAGCTCGGGCGGCTGAAGTTTAAAAATAGACCATCGAAATTCATAAAAGTTAATACCTGGGTAAGTGTTGAAAAACAATTAATGCGATCTAATTTTAACGACCCGTAACGCGGTAAAACCGACATAAACCCATTTAAGTCGAATGAGTTTCTTAGACGAGTGAAGACAATTCAATGGACGAAATGGGGGCGAATGTTTTTCTCATTAATTTTTCATCTACGACTGAGAGAATTTTCCGTCTTGCTGGAGTATTTAGACAATGGCGATATATATAAAATAAACTAACCGAAGTTAGAAAAAATAGCGTATTTATCTATATGCCATTTAGGCTTGAAACGGTGTCGAATTTAATGACTCAGTGCTGTAACGCTATAAAAACTGACCAAAGGCCATTTAAGCCGAATGAGTTCTTCCTTCTTAGACGAGTGGAATTGACAGGTAGTCGAAAAATGGCATTTACTGCCACGCCTTTGCAGATATTTTGATAAAACTTTGATAGAAATGTACCATCTACGATGCGATTTTAGGCCTCTTGCCGATTTTCATGAAAAAGTCATGATTCAAGACATTCCCGTATAATAGCCCGTACCGTTTGCCTAGGGTCGTGTCATCAGGATCTCGTTCCATTTATAGGATGTTAGGCTTGAAATGACGAGTGCTCGTAATGAGCACTGATTGAATACAAGCTCAATATATGATCGTCAAAAGGTAAGGTTGGAGTGTTTCAGCGTAATTAATTTTTGAATGGATGAATTTCGAATCGTTCTTGAAGATTGGAACAGTTTTTGTTGAAAAGTAGAAGTAAGACTATGATGTGGCGAAAATTACCGCGATTTCGATTGCTTTTTGTCAGGCGTCACGTTTATTTTTTGTTTTTGTTTTTCATTGCCGATACGACTGCAATGGAACGACCTTGGCGTATCGCCAATTTGACGGTCGTATTTGGTACGACTGTTTCTTCATTTCTAGTCGTATTTGCTCGATTTTAGAGTCGTATTTACGACGATACGACCCTTATCAATTACTCTGTTCACCACTTGTGAAAGTACTTCTTTTGGTGTTCATTCGATGAAATAAAAATCAATCTTACACTGAAAAAAAATCAGGCAGGGTTTGAGATGTCATTTCTTCTCAGAGTTGGGTAAAAGTCCCACAGAATATGAAACGTCTCCAAAATAACCTATACAGTGTTGACACTGATGTTAAACTTCAAATCAAACAAAGAAAACTGAAGAAAAAAAATCAAATATCTATTTTCTGTTTAATATCTTAAAGACCTTGGGTCAAGGTCAAGAAATGACATTGACTTTAAATACTCAATGTAGTTTCATTTATTTACTCATTTAGCAAACTGCAACAACAATATTTGCATCACAGGCTGCAATAGTTTCCAATAGATACACTGTTTTGACTTTTTTCCATACAAAAGCCTATGCAACCTTTGCCCTTGGACGTGACGCTATCTTCCCGTGGTCTAGGGCGTTTCTACTAAACGCGTCACCTCATCCTGCTTATGGCGGCCATCTTGGTCTCAAACTCCGCATCGAGAACGACCCCCGCGAGGTCAACCCAGGTCAAAATGGCGGCCATCTTGTAGACCGGCTTGTGACGTCATTTACGACAAAGTGTCCCCTATACTACTAACAGCTACGCATGCGCTGATTGGCAACCAAACAGACTCAGCAGGCACATGGCGTAATTACGACGTCACACAAACGTCGGTAGAACGTCATGACGTTTATGCAACGTCACATCTACGTCTGTGCAACGTAATGGCTTTGATTTGACGTTGTCCTAGCGACGTTGGCCTGCTGGGTTGGCAACCAAACAGAGTCTGTATTGTGTTCACATTATTACTACGCAATTGAGCCGGCGCGTGACAAAACCTGCAAGAAAATCTTTGCGATCAGCGAATACACATCCTGTACTGTAGCACCATCTGATCAGAGTCAATGTGCTTCGCGAGAGTCTTGCATGACCTCTGGATTATCTCTATAGCGATAAACGACGATGAGGCCCGCCAAGATTGGTGCACACTTGAACTGAGTATTTGACGGTCTCACACGAGCCCGGTCGCGTGAAAATCTAACTTGTTATTTTTACCTGCTAAGAGACAAATCAGTCTGGTCAGCTACACGGATTAGTAACTATATTGAAACTTTACAAACACTCCTATACAAATACATTGTAACCTTTATCGCCGAAAAAATGAAGATTTTAATATGAAAAAATTGTGATATTTTTCATATTTCTGTTCAAAATACAAAAGTGGGGTTCAAGTGGGGTCAAAATTATATCGGCGTGTTTACGTGAATGATTTTCCAAACAGTGACCAAAAAGAGGCTGATTAGGCTGCGCATCCAATCTATTTCTCCGTGGCCAAATTGGCGGGGGCAATTCAAACAACGAACACAAAGGTGCATATAAGACTGCGCATCACGGTGAATCCGCGCAGTCTTATCAGTTCCTTTGTTGTTCCCAAATGCCACAAAAGAGGTATTCTCACGACGCGGTGCATATATGTTACAGTAGGTGCGCCCTGTCCTATCTCGCTTTGTCTTATTACTTAGGGTTTCATTTTAACGTCCCAGTCAACATATTTTATGTAATGTCGAGCCCACATATTTTATGTAATGTCGAGCCCTTCCGTTCAGCATAGGGTCACTTTTGCCTCGGCAGGCGTACACGTAAAAACGGTTGAGTATATTATGCACAATCTTTTGCCAAAAACTGACAACCGTCCTACTTGAATCAGCGGAAGAGGGAGGGGATGGCAGAAGAAGAGATTTCATGATCAGTCTGAACTAAAAGAAAAAAAAAAATGGTTTACTCTCCTATTACGGTATCAAGTAACCACACTAACGTGAATTATTTCTGACAGGAAGGAAATGACTCGGCCCCGCCCATCGGGGCTTGAAGAAATATTTGGGCTGCATGATGCTTCCACGCAAAGCTGAATCCGACCCACACCCGAGTACTGGTAAACCGATTAGAGGATCTAAGCCTGCCCAGGCAAAACGGTATGGGTGTCGGTCCATCCATGCTTATACACCCTATTGGTTTCATTGGCCGAAAGGGCTTGCGATGTCATTTCATCTCAATGTCGGGTAAAAGTCCCACAAAATTGGAAGCATCGTCTCCAAAATGACCTTTACAGTGTTGATGGGGACGTTAAACCTCAAATCAAAAAAAAAAAAAAAAAAAAAAAAATGGCTTCTTTTCTGATAAAAGTCCACGATATTTTTCTTATTCATACTGCAATCATAGGTTGTGGGTACGCGTTAGAACCGCCTCATTGAGGCGGTTCAACGAGTAACGAGTACCCACAACCTATGCCTTGGAGCAGAAATAGGAAAAGTAATGAATACCCCTAAAACCCCAGTTTTCACAATATAAAGTGGGGTTTACAGGGGTCTTCAGTACATGATGAGAAAAAGTTTCATGATCAATCTTTAAAAAAAAAAATAAAGGTTTAGTCTCCTATTACGGTATCAAGTAACCACATTGACGTGAACCTTATCTGACAGGAAAAAATGTATCACTTAGGAAATATAATCATGAGCGCCTCCAAAACAGGGTATCTAGTTTTAACATGTTTTTTCCGATTTAAATATTCAAACTGGTACGTCATCATCTTATGATTACCAAGGTCTAATATTGCTTCTCATCTGGTGGTGTAAACAAGTTGTTTCGTTTATTTCTTTGAATTGAGGTTTAACGTCCCCGTCAACACTGTCGAGGTCATTTTGGAGACGTTGCTTCCAGTTTTGTGGGACTTTTACCCGACATTGAGGTGAAATGAAATCTCAAAGCCTGTCGCCCAAAGAAATGAAACTAATAGGGTTTAAAAGCATGGGCGGATCGACTCGCATCGATTTGCCTGGACAGGCTTAGATCCTCTAAGCGGTTTACCAGTACTCATGTGCGGTCAGTGCTAGCTCTGCGTGGAAGCATCATGCAGCCCATATACATGTATTTCTCCAAGCCCTGATGGGCGGGGGCCGTTAGCAAGCTGTATATTGTCTCTGATTATATGGAGGATCTTACATGAGTGCTCATGTATTATTGAATTTATTAAACGAGTTGATGAAAAGGGATAAAATGCGAGGCTTGGCCGAGCATTTTATCCCTTTTCCTTTCCTCAACGAGTTTAATAAATTCAATAATACATGAGCACGAATGCAAGATTCTATTTATCATATGACATTTAAAACGCATTTTATTCACGATTGTTTACAAAATTGTCAATATTTCGCCGTTAATAAACGCGACGGCGTTAAGGACGTCGTACATGTACCGTTACGGGAAGTATCAAGCTAATTTGCATATTTAATCCACTAGTGGATTATCGAAAATAATACATGGCGTTATTACACTCTCAGACGCGACGTCATATGATAAATTAGTATGTTGTTTGTTTGATTTGAGGTTTATCGTCCCCGTCAACACTGTAAAGGTCATTTTGGAGACGTTGCTTCCAATTTTGTGGGACTTTTACCCGACATTGAGACGAAATGACATCTCAAGCTCTGCCGCCCAATGAAACCAATAGGGTTTATAAGCATGGACGGACCGACTCGCACCGCATTGCCTGGGCAGGCTAAGATCATCTAAGCGGTTTACCTGTACTTGTATGCGGGTTCAGCTCTTTTGTTCGGTTTCCTTTAAGGAAAATTGATACACCTTCAGGGGAGGCAACTCTTGCAAAAGTATACTTGTCTCCCCTGTCAATAGGGGTCAACTTTTAAAAGGCTGAAGGGAAAATTCTTTCATATATGAGTTTTTCGGTGGGTCAGCGCTTATAGAAAAACGAACAGGTGGTCCCGAAAAGTGTCTCTCTTCCGCGTGAAACTTCTAATATTTTCAACACACTCAATGAAATATTTTTGGTATTCATCCCAAAAAAGTAAATATCCTCTCTCCATATATATCATTGCATCCTGCTCAGACCCTACCCAAAATACTATATTTGTACGGAACCCGGGAAGGGACATGTTTTTTTTATTTTTATTATGTTTTGCGAACAAGATAATATCTTGTGCGGACAAGATATTATCTTGTTCGGACAACATATTATCTTGTGCGGACAACTTATAAAATAAAAAACTCATTCCCTTCCCGGGTTCCGTATATTTGTCCGTTTTCTGTTGTTGTTGTTTTTTTTTTTTTTTTCAGATTAGAGCCAACAGTATTATTGAACGACGGAAAAAGAGAAATATTTTATTAAAAAGAACAATCCAGACCTTAATTCGGCATGATTACAAACATCTCTTAGTGTTGAGGCCATTATTACATTTCAGTAACATTTATGCATAAGTAAATGCTGCTATAACACGATATACCGTAAAAATCCTAAAATTGGGACACCTTGAGGACTTGCTGTAATTCTCCTAAAATAACATTTTGTTTGTTTGAGGTTTAACGTCGCCGTCAACACTGCAAAAGTCGTTTTCGAGACGTTGCTTCCAATTTTGTGGGACCTTTACCCGGCATTGAGATGAAATGACATCTCAAGCCCTGTCGCCCTATGAATCCAATAGGGCTTATAAGCATGGGCGGTTCGACACTCACACCGCTTTGCCTTGGCAGGCTCAGTAGATCCTCTAAGTGGTTTACCAGTACTCGTGTGTGGGTCGGATTCAGCTCTACGTGGAAGCGTCATGCAGCCCATATATTTCTTCAAGCCCAGATGGGCGGGGGCAAAAATGTTAGCAAATTTGTTTCACGATCCAGCAAGAAAACCAAAAAGTGCAGATGTAATGGCAAACACTGTAAACCCTGATCAGATGAGCAGTCTGATCTGGATCTGCACTGTTTGCTTAGGCCTGTCTGTCCCAAAACGTAGCATCACGAAATCACGCCTATATAATTTTGACCCGCTTGAACCCCACTTTTATATCGTAAAACTGGGGTTTCCGGGGATATACCTTATTTTTCTTATTTCTGCTCTAAAATATAGATTGTGGGTACTCGTTAGAACCGCCTCGATGAGGCGGTTCTAACGAGTGCCCACAATCTATATTTTGAGCAGAAATAAGAAAAATATCATAATTTTTTATCTTAAAATTTTCATTTTTTTCGGCGATAAAGGTGGCAATTTATTTGTATAGGCGTGTTTGCGTAATGGGATCATTGCGGTAAGTAATATTTTAAAAGGCGTTATTTATAACGCTTTACAAAACCGAACATTAGTATGGTAATGTTATGTACATTATATTTACGCTATAATTTTATAGATATGTGACCCGTCACGCAAAAAGGGACGAGTTGGGTGCCCTATATCGAAATTTTGTTTTATGTTTTACTAGATAGGCAAGTCTTAGAGGATTCAGAAAATATTAAAAGGTTGATGGTTTCTTGACTATTTAGGGGTTTAAATGTCTGCAAAAGGTGGGTACCGTCATGAAACGTCACAAACTTTTGATGACGTAGTGGAGACGTCGCAACGTAAGATCGTTGTGATCTTTAACTAAGAGTGACTGTGACTATATGTATTGTGTACCGTCATTGCCGGGATTATTATTGGTACCTTTGTTTGCTGTATGAGAACACTGATTCTTGCACACCAGACAAGGAAATCCGTGATTTTACCCTGGGATAGAAATTTATGTTCTGACCCTGGTGTTCCGACCCCAAATCGAATATAATCGCGTGTTTGATAAATGCACTGGTTGATTACAACCTCATGCGCGGCGTCGTCATGCGTGACGTCACTAAACATTCCTATTGTGTCATCACAAAGTGGCGGACGTGGGTAACCGAAGTGACAGCAGCATTAAATAATCGCAATAGAAATGGAAGGTATGCAAGAAAAAGAATCCAATATGGGTGTGAGGGGTGGATAGAAAAATCCGTCCCTCGGGATCACTGTCCGGCATCACTCGGCAAGCCTCGTGATGCCGGACAGTGTCCCTCGGGACGGATTTTTCAATCCACCCCTCACACCCATATAAGATTCTTATAATCATGCAATGAGCTGTAGCCTCTTTGGACACACTTTCTGCAGGTATGACAAAAAGACCAAAACAGACAAACACTGCATTAAATTAAACAAACAGAATACTAGGGTGTTCATAACACGGATGCAAGCATTTTCTGGCATAATTCCTTTCAAAACTTAAACCTAAATAAAAAACGACTGTAAAATTAGTCTGCAAAAGATAAAAAAAAAATAATAATAAATAAATAATTTACCATGACGAGACAAAATGTTTGGGAACACGTTACGTCGTGTAGCGTAAACAGGTCATGGTCTGTGATGACAATGTTTGTGAAATTGAACATTGTTTGAATATGCTTGTTTCGGCGTAAGGCTTGTAATTTCGACATCCCAGAATAAAGTTTCGCTTTACTTCCGCAAATAAGGCCCCCGCCCATAGGGACTTGAAGAAATATATGGGCTGCATCATGCTTCCACGCAGAGCTGAATCCGGCCCGCACACTAGTTCTGGTAAACCGCTAAGAGGATCTAATCTGTCCAGGAACCGGGGTGCGAGGCGGACCGTCCATGCTAATAAACCCTATTGGTTTCATTGAGCGACAGGGATTGAGATGTCATTTTTGTGGGACTTTTACCCGACATTGAGATGAAATGACATCTCAAGCCCTGTCTCCCAATGAAACCAATAGGGTTTATTAGCATGGATGGTCTGCCTCGCTTCGCGGTTCCTGGAAAATCTTAGATCCTCTAAGCGGTTTACTTGTACTGGTGTGCGGGCCAGATTCAGCTCTGCGTAGAAGCATCATGCAGCCCATATGTTTCTTCCTAGTGGACATTAGAGTAGTTCTGTGATCGTTTTAGAGTTACTTTTTCTTAGATTCCACAGAATACACTCCAACTGTTGCAGATTTCTGGCATTTGCTTCCTTTTGGTTTCAGAACTGTTGGTTTTGGGCATGTCGCATCTTGAAAATCTGTGTCACGATGCTCACGAATCTGTTCATAAAGATACCATGCTCGTTCTGCACTCAGTCCTGGTGGTTCTCTAATCCTAGCCATGGGCAGGAAACATACTTCTTGGACAGGCTGAAGTAGCAATTTGATTTCCTTCTCATGAGAAGCAGGAAGCTCCCTGACAAAGACTGACCCTGGTTGCTGGTATGAAAATCTGAAGTGTTCGTACTTGGTTATGTTGGGAATTTTTTTGAAACGTCTTTCGAGATACATCTTCCAGTCACGAACTACTACCAGTGTCTCTCCGGAGTTTGGGTCGGAAACGTGCTGTGGTGCATTGATGTTCTTTGTAGTAGAGTTCGATACAACGTCGCCTAGTTGCGAAGCTGATGACACATATGACTTCTTATATTGAGTTTAATAAGACCGAAGCACCAGTCAGGTCCAAACCGTGTATGTTATGGCATCATGAAGGAACATTCTATGTCATCATTTAGACGGAGAATTGTACGCATGCATAAATATTGCATCAGATAACTTAAAGCGTCGCGAGTCGGCCGACAATGATTATAAAGCCTACTCTGAGTACTGGTTTCAATGGGCTGTAGGGCTTGAGATGTTATTTTATCTCAGTGATGGGTGAAAATCCGACAGAATTGGAAGCAACGTCTCCAAAATGACCTACAGTGTTAACGGGACGTTTGTTTGTTTGATTTGAGGTTTAACGTCCCCGTCAACAGGCTATTTTGGAGACGTTGCTTCCCATTTCCATTTTGTGAGATTTTTACCCGTTATTGTGATGAAATGACATCTCAAGCCCAATGAAACCAATATGGTTTATAAGCTCTGACGGGCAGACTCGCACCGCTTTGCCTGGGCAGGCTTAGATCCTCTAAGCGGTTTACCAGTACTCGTCTGCGGGTCGGTTTCAGCTCTGCGTGGAAGCATCATGCAGCCCATATATTTCTTCAAGCCCCTATGGGCGGGGGCCTAACGGTAAATCCTAAATCAAACATATATACATGTACTCTCCTTGGACAACTCCATATGAGTGAAATAATCTTGAATGGGTCGTATCCACTACTATCCCGACAAAAATAGTTTGATAAAAAAGTGCAAGAAAAAAGGGCCGTAACCCCCCCCCCCCGACACACACACACACACACACACACACACACACACACACACACACACACACACACACACACACACACACACACACACACACACACGGACGCAAAAAAAAAAAAGATAAACCGTCGTGATATGACTGAAAAATTGTTGAAAGCGACGTTAAACCACACACACACACACACGAAAAAAAAAGTTTGATAAAAAACGCAGGAAAAAAGTGAATATGTCATGAGACTCGAACCCACGCCTCACACTACTACACTTTCATAATAAATATGTGCGCGAAACCACTCGGACACTTATCAATGTACTCTAATTTTCATTGATTAGGACATACTAGTAGCTAAAAATACTTTTTTAATTTTCTTTTTATTTTGTCTTTTCTTTTTTTCATTCTTATTTCCGCATATGTGCTTCAGCTAGCTTAAATGAGCTATTCGCTTATAACATTTCATTTATCTTTTTCCTTTAAAAATAATTCATTTCTTCGGCCGATATGATATAGCCGATATCGCGGGACATTTCACCCACAGACAAGGTTCAAAATTATTATATTAATCGTTTACCTTGAACAGACTGGCAGCCACACCCATTCTTGAAAAACTCAGAAACATCTCCAGCATCTCCAATATCTTCCCGCCTCACAAATACCGTCCCGGCTGAAACCTCATCTTCACCGCCGCCAGAATCACTGTCCGAATCAATGATATTTTCTACATTTTCAAGGTCAACGGGTTCATTTCTCAAAATATCACTTCTTGGGGAGGGATAATAACTATTGTTCACATCAGTCACTAAATCTAGTGTCTCATTATCATCATCTTCTAAGCTTAAGAAGCAATTATCGGGAAGGAAATCTTTGACTGAACTTGTTGTGTTTTGACTCATATTTTCGCGGCATCGAAACTCAAATACTCTTCCAAAGGGACACAACTTTAATTACATCAAATAACTGACTGGCTGGCGGGAAGAAATGTCAAACATAAAGCCTGAAAGTATTGACTGAAATGCAAGTACCTGCTTATCGCGCGACTGAAATTAACTTAGTGAAAAATGACGTCAACTTCGAAACGTAATTTCTTAAAATTACGTCATCCACCCAACTCGTCCCTTTTCGCATGACGGGTCACATATGAATATTCCGTGTGGATGGCGTTAACGTTATCAACGACGCCATTTTAACCGGAAGGACGTTAACAATAAAGTTACGCATATATCATTGGCTACAGAACGTCAGAAGACTTGAATTGACTATTGAAAGACATTATAAGTCTCCCTGCCCTACATCATAGTGTAGTTTACATTCTGTTGTCCTTTGGGATCATTGATTCCATTGTGGAATTTTGAAAATATTTGAAGGTCACTGATGAGGCCTTATTGGCCTAAACTAGCTAGTTTGGCCCACAAAACATGTACACTTCATATTTTTTTTTTCAGTTCTGTGGTGTATTCCCTGCTTCCAAATGATAACCCTTTTATAGAACATATTTGAAAATTCAATATTGGTGAAACCGGTCAGCCAAAACAGCCTTTCTTGCACACCAGACAAGGAAATCCGTGATTTTACCCTGGGATAGAAATTTATGTTCTGACCACAAATCGAATATAATCGCGTGTTTGATAAATGCACTGGTTGATTACAACCTCATGCGCGGCGTCGTCATGCGTGACGTCACTAAACATTCCTGTTGTGTCATCACAAAATGGCGGACGTCGGTAACCTAAGTGAAAGCAGCATTAAAAATTCGCAACAGAAATGGAAGGTATGCAAGAAAAAGAATCCAATATGAGTGTGAGGGGTGGATAGAAAAATCCGTCCCTCGGGATCACTGTCCGGCATCACTCGGCAAGCCTCGCGAGATGCCGAACAGTGACCCTCGGGACGGATTTTTCCATCCACCCCTCACACCCATATAAGATTCTTATATGATAGTGCAGTGGTTAACGCGTTCGACTTATGATCAAGAGGTTGTGCGTTCGTATCCGGCCACCGGTATCGAGGTGTGTCCACGGGCAAGACCAGTTATGACACTGCCCTACTCCACCCTGATGAAAATGGGTAGTGCTCAGCGGTGTAAAAGCCACTGCCTTACTTGCGCGTGCGCGTGAAAACACCCGGAATGAGTGTTCGAGAGCGATTCAATAAGCTGTAAGCTTTCATCGAAATCGAACTAAAATAAATAAGTATAAAATATAACAGTAAAAGTGAAAGTGCATCCATGATTTTATCATTTATTTCCATATCATTGCTTATATAGACAGACTGCTCTTTAATTATTCTTTGTCTGTCTATTTAAGGTCAACACTGACGCAACGTTGTGGGCAGTGATCCAACGCCAGACTCTAGGTACGATCTGGTATGTGTAGACAGATGCGTCCTGATTCACTTGGTCGTTTGTTTGTTGCTATTATCCCCAGCAGACTTCCAGCGTCTAATTAGCGTTTGCTTCTGAGACGGCCACGAGTGTTTCGGTCCGCCCGATGCTCCCGTTACGCTTTTTGTGCATATAATAACTTTTGAACCATGAATACTAGGGTCTTGCAATATCATATATAGATTCCTTTAAAAAAAATCACGCGTATTATTCTCGTTGGGATTATGCCTTTTCCCTGAGCAATGGCCCTTTGAAAAATATGGACGAAATATTGTCAGCAAAATTTCTGAAAAAAAAAAAAACTGTTTAAACTATAGACCTGTTGAATATATTGATATTGATGAGTAGCTGAAATGATTACTTTTGGGGGAAAAAAATCTGGAAAATAATCTAAGAGTTCTGGCCCTTTGTAACTTAGGGCATTTGTCCATTGCATGTTTTTGTGTGTTCACGAGCATTCTAAGGTTTTGAAATTTCATAAATTGAATCCTGATGAAAAAAAATAATAAATCACACGTTTTTATCATCAGGATTTCATCAGGATTTTGTCCCCTTCCTGAGTTGTTGCCCTTGGAAAATAATTGAATTAAGACTTATCAGCAACATTTCTCGAAATCTATTGAAGCTAGAGCCCCGATGGTCGAACTTCATAACTGCATCCCCATCCATCCCCCAGCCCGGCCAATATTGTCTGAGACTTATACACCTATTAATCATGCTACCATAGTCATTGTAGACATAGTATGATAACTGTTCTTTTAAATTATTGTTGTTTGCATCAACAGTCGCAAAAACAAACAAACAAAAAAAGACGTCGCCTTAATTTTATATAAACTGTAGATGGATGATGATAATTTCGTGTTTAACGACGTCCCTAGATGGAATACATATCCACAATTTATATATACCATCGCAAAAACACGCCTATATAATTCTGACCCCCTTGAACCCCACTTTTATATAATAGTAAAACTGGGGACTACAGGGGAAGAACTTATTTTTCTTATATTTGCTCTAAAATAAACAATGTGGTACTCGTTAGATAAGAACCGCTTCATCGAGGCGGTTCTAACGAGTATCAAAAATCTATATTTTGAGGAGAAATAAGAAAAAAAAAATCACAATTTTTCATCTTAAACTTTTCGATTTTTCGGTGGTAAACTAATCAGTGTACATTGTGTTTGTATAGGCGTGTTTTGGTTATGCTGAGTTTCCGTACATGACTCAACCATTGGAATAAAATAACATTTCCCGCCCTAACAATTCTGTTTTCCAGTCCACCCTCTTTATACCGACATTCGTTATATCGAAAAAATCGTTATAACGACAATTTCAATGGAATGAAATCTAAGCTCAAGGCTTAGCCTCGATTTCGAGCTACATGTACGTGGGCTTCCCTCGGGTTGAAAATGCACAAATCGAATCCATAGTCACGAAAAATTCTTATAGTTTAATACTTTAAGAAACAAATAATAGAGATATTTGTTAGAATCGCCTCCTCGTGGCGATTCTAACAAATGTCTTTAATGTTTGTTTCTGCGAGTATTGATGTGGAAAAGACATTTTCTAACCAATCATACTCATAACTGGGATTCTTTATAAAGGCAAATCCAATATAAGGGCGCAATAATAGGGAACAAATACTGTCGTTATAACGCGAGTACCCAGTATATAAAGTTGGTTTTATTTTACAACGGTATTCAACACACTAAACACGGACTCATTATGATGATGTAGAAATAACATGACTTATGCCCCCGGAAAAGCTGAGGTCGAAAGTCATAGCCCGCATGTATTATGATACAAAAAAGAGCAAGCAATCCGGTATTACATGTACATCGACTGGGGACAAACAAAAGATACTACCAATTTTCAGCTCAGTTTGTGAATCAATGCAGCCTGGTCGCTATTCGATATATTGATGTCTCAGACACTATTGATGACTTCTGTGACTTGCAACAGAGTCTGATCAGACTGTGCGCATGGATAGCCTGATTAATATCTTCGCATTTCGTATGCGCCAATTTATAGATTTTGCTGGGGCCAGACTCATACAGGTTTTGCAAAATACGATCACTCTCTTTGTCTTTCTTACTTGCTTAGGGTGTCGTCGAATTACGTTCAAAGTATCTTTTTGTCCAGTTTAAGTGGTGAGTAGATTTGTCTTGTAAAAGTGGTGAGTAGATTTGTAAAGCGGTTAGAAGATTTGCGGTTAGTAGATTTTATCATTATTGTTATTATTATTATTATTGTTATTATTATTATTATTATTATTATTATTATTATTATTATTATTATTATTGAGACAATCTAAACAAAACGATTTTTTTATATAAAATAACGCGAATTTTTCTGGATTGACACGGAACAGTATGTTATATCATAGATATAATACCGCATATGTGTAAACACTTTAAAGGTCAAATACAAAGGTATAGAAACTCATTAAATTTAAAAGGACATTGATTAACGGAAATGAAGGGCGAAAACCGCATCAAATTATCTTTAATAGTTTTCAAAATATTACAATTTGAAGTGTAAAATATAACATGGAAACAGAGCAACTTCGAGTCCTCACCGTTGTCTCACCTCTGTGGTTCTTTGATTATTTGTGTTCACGGAGATGTTGCACTGATGAGTTAGGAGGCCTTCATGCGGGTTGAACAAATTATTTGTCTAAATCGCGACGGAAGAAAGGGCGAGGATTGTGGACACGTAAAATCGATTTAAGCCCCCAAGTGGAAATCTTTCCACTGACCGTTCGTAGGCACTTCTTCTGTTGCGATTTACTTTTGTTGTTGTTTGTTACTTACTGTGTGTATCACTTGTGTCTTTTTATTTTGGATGGCCATGTGGCCATTTTTGTGGGAAAGTAACTGTCCTTATGGCCTTCTTTTGTTTAGGTTTCCATTATGGTCTGGTCGCTTAATGTTCGTGTTTCTTTCCCTTTTGTGTCTTTGATGGGTTGAGTAAGTTAATTGTATCGGTTCCTGATCTTTGTTTCACTTCTCCTTTTCAGACTGCCTCAGTAATATTAATGAGGTATTCTATGATTTCATAGATGCACATTAAATTTTTTTTTAACTTTTTAAATATCAAATATCTTGTGTTTTATAGTCCTTAGGAACCGTATAATCACCTATTTGAATTATTTAAACTGATCTCAACTGATATGCTAAACCAGTTTTGTGATAAAGTCTTGAAAGATCAGGAAGAAATCTGCTTTGGTCTATAAAAAAATCGAATGAGGTTTTAAATAAATTGAAATCCAGACATTTTCTTGCTTCAAGTCTGTCTACTTACGATTTTTCCACTCTTTACACTACACTTCCTCATAATCTTATAAAAGAAAAGCTAAATGATTTAATTGAATGGGCTTTTCACAGAGATTCTCTCTATCTTGCATGTAATGTCAGAAATGCATTTTTCACTTCTAAAGAGCACAAGAATTATACGCTTTGGTCATGTCAGAAAGTGTGTGATGCCCTCACCTTTCTACTTGTCAATATTTATATTAGAGTCGGTACTAACTTATTTAGACAAGTTGTGGGCATTCCGATGGGTACGAATTGCACACCTCTTGTGGCTGACCTATTCTTGTATTGTTATGAATAAGACTTCATGTTGTCGCTTTCCATTGATAACCAATCTGAAATTATTGAAGCTTTTAGCTCCACTTCTAGATATTTAGATGATTCATTAAATATACATAATACCTATTTCGATGGTTTGATCAGTCAGATTTAACCCCAGAACTTCAGTTAAATAAAGCAAATTCTTATGATACCGAGGCCCAGTTTTTGGATTTACATCTATCTATTGTAGATGGGTTTGTTTCGTGCAAAATTTATGATAAACGCGATGACTTTGATTTTGAGATTGTAAATTTTCCTTTTTTGGATGGTGATGTTCCTCGTGCGCCATCCTATGGCGTTTATATTTCGCAATTAATTCGATTTGCTAGAGTGTTTAGTCATGTAACTGACGTCAACACTCGTAATAAATTATTAAAGGCTAAACTTCTTAATCAGGGTTATCGGCACCATAAACTATGCAAGGCCTTTTCAAAAGGGGGAGTTCCAGCCTATAGTAAATTTCCATAGGGTTCTGCCCACGCACAGATTTCCATGATATTGTGCATAATTAATGCCTGGTAAATGACTGTTCATTATTTAGCTATTTCACTCTCATATCAGTTTTCATTATCAATCTACAATATTTTGTTTATTTCCATTTCCGAAAATAGGGGTACCCTCAAACAAGTGTATATATACATAACATCTTCTTATGTTTTGCAGTTATTTTGTTCTCAGGCATCGCTGTAGTTATTTGTGATTATTTTTGCATTACATTTGCTATTGTTCAGTTGAAGTTCCATAGACCATGATCAATTTCATATGGAGCAGACACCAGATTTCACAACCATAAAACTTTTGGAGTATGTTTGACTTTTGATTTCACATTGTTGCAGTTCTTGTCACCTCATCATTTTAATATGAAAATTGCCCATATATGTGTAGAACATTTTGTCAAACTTTCTTGAAAATCTGAGACCGGTAACATACTGAATTTGAACATTGAATAGAAGTGGTCGGATTTTTGTTTTTTCAAACAATTTGTAGATAAGGTATAACATTTTCAATTGTGAAATTGCTCACCAATATATATATAAACATGAATATATGTATGTTTAAACCTTGATCGTATAGTATGAGCTCATTTAATCAACATTTGTATCAGCTATAGTACCCTGGGGAACACCAAAAACACAATTCATTTTGAGCGTTTATTAACAAATGGGATTTTATTTAATAAAATATATCTCATTTCTTAACAGGCGTTTTTGCATTTAAGTAATCCTAAAACCTGCTGAATCTTATTATGACAAAGATTGTTTTTAAATGTCAAGTAAAATGGATGCTTCTGTAAACCAGACAATTTCGCTTGACTCTGCACTGATGTAGTCTGCTTAAAAAGTTTGAAAAGTCTGATTGTCATACCTGACTGGCACAGCTTGCTTGAATGGCCAAGAGTAATGATGTTTTATCATTGTTGAGCCAGGTGTCTTAATACCACAGACAATATTTTCTGATCTTTTGGCTCACTGAATACACATATTACTGTAGACAAAATGGAAACACAACTGTGTTGGCTCTTTTGTCACTCTAACAATGCCCCCCGCAAAATCTGAACTAAAGCACAAACAAATGTCGCCTGCTTTGCATATCAGTGTCAGAAAGTTATATTCTTAAATATGATCTATTTATATTCTTAAATATGATCCAGAAAACAACCAGTTATTTTTTGAGTAACATGAATTAGTATAATAGAGAAGACTATTCAGCTCAGCTTTCGAACGATTTCAGAGGAAGAAAACAGCAAACGGTATATTTGCTATCAGTATTATAAAAAATATAAAGCCAACTGCAGATTTTGGTTCAGAAATATTCTAATACAGACTAATAGTACAGCTAGCAGCTGATTTACACCATCATTTGCAAAACTGATGAATATACAGAGCTAGAAAACTTATCATAGATGACAAGTACTGCATACAGATGACTATAAATGTGAATGGTATTACAACATCTAAATATAATATCAGCTATCAAATGCATTTGTTACAGCAAATTGCCTTCCATCTATTTCATTAAGGGAAGTATATACCAAATGCCAATTTTACAACTAGTTACAGTGTGCCTAGCTCTGCATTTATTTTGAAGACTAAGACATTGTAGCTTACACTTTTGCAGATGTTATAATGAACCCAGAAAAAATGCAGAAAAATGGTTTTCATGATCTCACAAAACCTTTGGTTGGAGAGCGGAGTGTGAGCCTCTTTGACCAAGTGATGTAAGAAAAAATAACCAACACATGGACCGATCAATCATTAGAACAAATCAAAAACTCAGTCTGTCCCTCACAGTTGGCAATTTATTGGCTGCTGTTTTAGTTTAAAGAATAAAATGACAACAACAAAAATACTTAAAGTAAAAAATAGGAATATGAAAGTAACTTGTTAAGCAGATTCAAAACGTCATTGCGTACTACCCACATCAAGTGTCTTTGTATTGCATGGTTTAAAAATATACAGAAAGACCAAATAAAACAGGTTAAAAAGATCCACCTTGTCTTATTCCTATTGTGCCATAATATAATTTTTTTTCAGGATTATCATTTTTGCAATACTGTCAACACTAACAATTATCATGAACAGTGCATGAATGCATTTTATTATTTCTCTCTAAAATGTTTGGATTGAACGTGTATTGTTGCTAATGATGTTCTCATTTACTTTTTTAAAAGTCAAACTAAAACTCCTATCTGTAAACTTTTTTATTTTATTTTTTTTTTGTTGGGGGGGGGGGGGGGGGGGCCCGGGTGGTGTGTGTGTGGGGGGGGGGGGGGAGAGCTTTTATTACATAAATGCCTATGCTAAATTTTGTATGATAAGGTGGCACTAAATGGTCATTTAAAACACAATAAAAAATACACTTTAAGGAAATCTTGTCTCCTTATATTGCAACTGATTTTAGCACAAAAATAGACATGTACCCATATCTAGCAATCAAAAACAATGTTACCGGTTTCTGACTGTTTTGAAATTTGTTTGCTATATAGAGGATATATGTGGCCTATTTTATATGCAATATCTTGGGGTGACAAGATCAGTAACACATCTAATACTTATGATGAAAATCTCATTTTTTATAAATTTTCATGAAAAGTAGAAGAAATTTTGTAAATAAATTTATCAGAAAAATTAAAAGACATAGACACATTTACATTTTTTTGTATTAGATTAATCCTTATAGAGTTCTGTTGCCAATCAAAGCAACAAAATTTGAAAATAATCATACCTATTGATTAAAGACTGAAAAGTTCACAGGTGTGTATGACCTCTACAGGGGACTACCCCAGAGAGCTCTCCTGAGACCTATAGTAATTTATCAAATGAAACAAAGTTATATATACAGTTGATAGTCCTCAAGCAAACAATAGTTGAAGTTTCAAAAAAGCCTGTGCGTGGGCAGATTTTGAACTCCCCCTTTTATAGACGCCATTCTGATTTAATTTCAAAATTCCATATTGGACTCAAATCTCTTCTGCGACAAGGTCTATCGGAACCCGAATTTTATGGTGACTTAGTATATAAATTCAGAAAAATATATAACCGTAATGACTTTAGCACCCAATTTCGTAAAATCATTCTTCGATATAAAAAGATTGGGTACAACATGGATATTATACGACAGACTGCATGCATGGTAGTTAACCCAATCACGGTTGGCAACTTTGCTTCCCTCTTTAATTGCACGCCGGTGGGTCAGGCCTCAGATTCTATGACGGTTCCAACGCAACGTAAAGGCTTATTGAGAATTAGAGAAATCTAATTCAAGGTAATGTTGGTTGGTGCCTGATGCTCTGTCTCTGGTCGGGCCCATCGGAGTCTAACTGTTGGTTTTCTTTTGCTCCAGCATTTCAGTGGTTTCTTGCAGTCGAGTCCTCACCGTTGCCTCACCTCCGTGATTCTTTGATTATTTCTGTTCACGGAGATGTTACACTGATGAGTTAGGAGGCCTTCATGCGGACTGAACAAATTATTTGTCTAAATCGCGACGGAAGTAAGGGCGAGGATTGTGGCCACGTAAAATCGATTTAAGCCCCCCCCCCCCCAGTGGAAATCTTTCCACTGACCGTTTCAAGGCCTTCTGTGGCGATTTATTTATGTTGTTGTTTGTTACTTACTGTGTGTATCACTTGTGTCTTTTTATTTTGGATGGCCATATGGCCATTTTTGTGGGAAAGTAACTGTCCTTATGGCCTTCCTTTGTTTAGGTTGCCATTATGATCTGGTCGCTTAATGTTTGTGTTTCTTTCCCTTTTGTGTCTTTGATGGGTGGAGTAAGTTAATTGTATCGATTCCTGATCTTTGTTTTACTTCTACTTTTCACATTTTTTCAATTGCAAACCTTAAATTCAAATTTTAAATAGTCTTTACAAATAATTTAAATTCAAGTTCCTGTATTTGTTAAGTGTATGATATAACATACAGAACTTACTGATCTGTTCAAAAGGCATGCAAAAATAGTTACATTAACTAGTTGGAATGAAATTTTGAATTAAATGGTAGTTTTAAACATGTTAAATAAATACTTTAATTGTAACTTTAAGCTTGAATTTCGAAATCAGATTTCTCATTTCTATCCTAAATTACGAACAAGATACTCAGTAATCAAAGGGCATGAGAAAACTGTATTACGCAACGGTAAAATGGAAAATATGGTAGTTTAAATTTATTTTATAAAAGTTTAAAGACACTATGACATCACAGAATATTGCATTGTGGGTTAAAATCAAAGAAAATTCAAGGGAGGTTACTCTGAGAGGAAAATAGGTGTGTATCAAATATAAATGAGCATAACTTTAGAAGGAATGGGAATTTTTTATGCGGTTTCCAATAAAATGACCCTCCTTGCATCTGCTTTCACCCTGCTTCATACTAAGATTTTTAAAAATTCTTTGCAATTGCTCTTTAAGGAAAGTCTACACCATGATATTTTCTCCGTTTTTCACAATTGACATTTTCTAAATCATTTTTGTATTTCTAATCTTATGTCAAACCCCAGACTTTCTGTCTTTTTCAATAAGCCTGAAATTTAAATAAATGCAAAATTCCCTGTAAGTCCCGGAGATTTGTTTTTGTTTCAAATAAATTTTTAGGCCGTTTTTTATGGACATGGAATTAATTAGATATTGGTACACAAAAGACCAGTGAATGGCCATAAAACGCCTTGTTTCAGCTGCAATAAATTCACAAGTCTGTTACTAGGTGTTAACGGTGCAGTTGTTTAGCATCATTCTCAATCATTTACCTGTCAGCAATCAACATCATATACAAATTCGGAAACGTCATGTTTAATGAATGAAAACCAACCTATAATAATACTGGATTTTTTGTAAACAACGATTGATAAAAAAGATTCAAAGACAATTTAGAACCGTTGCAAACATAAAAATGGACTCATCTAGTTTATAAGTAATGCTGCTTGCCGTAGTTGCTCTTCTGTAAGAGTTTGAACACCGTTATTTAGTAACAAAGGTACAGACAAGCTGACAAATAATTGCGGTGCTTGGGTACTAGCATTACTAAATAGTAACAAAGTCTACAGCAACCCACAATTAATGCCTCCGAAATGCCTCTGACACTGAACAGGTAGGTGTATAGACTTATATAGTGGCATATACCCGAAGACAGGTTTCTTGCGACAAGGCGAATATATATCGTCAGTGTACATACATCCAGCTCGTCAAACAAGCTAGCATAAGGGTATTCATTATCTGTTTTGCCTTTTACCATGACGAAATGGTAACTGGGGCGGAGAATTTCCCGATTTCGGAAATAACACCAGAAATTAAGTCCTGTATCCATATTCCAATTTAATTTGATATTTTGGCCCATACGAATACCCACGACGTCTTCTAGAACCGACCAAGAAAACCCATCACCCTTGGTAACGGACGTAACGTAACGACGTACCGCAGGGATACGTTTTTACGTCACATCACGTTAATAGATAAAGCTAACATTTAAGTTATAACGTTCCCAAATACATGATTTCACATTACCAATTTATCCTTTCTCCAGTAACTCCTATTTACCATTCATTTTCAAAACATTAATACACTTGGGCAAAGGGTTGGTCTTATTTAAATAGCCGACGTTTAATCAGCATTCCTGAAATATGAACATCATGTGTGGGTGGCTCTCTTCAAAATGATTTAGTCACAAATGTTTTTGAAATCACAAATAAAAGTATCTCATAATTTGTTATCTTATTCCATTTGGGTTTAAATGAAACTTGTTCAGTATGGTCGCTTAATATAGATCCAGAAAATAACATTTGTGATCTTTATTAGCACGTTTAGAAAAAAAAATCTGGGATATAGCTGTGAGACTGGCCCATCACGAAAACACACCTATACAATTTTGACCCCCTTTTACCCCACGTTCATATAGTAAAACAGGGGTTTACAGGGGTAAGCATTATTTTTTCTTATTTCTGCTCTAAAATATAGATTGTATGTACTCGTTAGAACCGCCTCAATGAGGCGGTTCTAAGGGGTACCCACAATTTATATTTTGAGCAGAAATAATGAAAATAATCCAATTTTCCGACTTAAAATTTGCCTTATTTCGGCGGTAAAATTTACAATGTATTTGTATAGGCGTGTTTTCGTAATGTTTACACAAAGGATAAATTAGTCATTCTAATCGCCTAATAGGTCGGTTTTCGTAAGCTTCTCGTGCATTTTCGGCATCTCGTGAATTGCGACCCATTATGCGGCCTCTATGTATTGAATAACAATATCGACCTCTTCGGAAAACGACGAAGTTGAATATATACATTCAATTAGGTGTGAAATTATGGTTAAGAGGTCGTCAGTCTCATGTTTAATTGCACTAGCTATACATTATTGTAGAGTATAGTAGTCGCAGATAAGAATGACTAGGCGGAGCTATCGTTTGCACCCGCCTTCGGAATGTTCTATTAACAAAAAGGTAAACCAATTCACCTGTAACGCAACAAAGCTGTGGCGTATATGGGCATTTGGTTCGCCTGCAGAAAGCATGCGAAAGGCACTCTACCGAATCTTCTGGTTGACTGAGCGAGTTTGACATTTATTGACAACACCTGAATAGCTCCGCCTAGTCAGATTTATCTGCGACTACTATATGTACTTGTAATGCCTATCCAATGTAAAGGGGAGTTATAATTATTTTTTTTTTTTTGTTATTTAGTATTTATTTCTGAAATAACATCATACATACAAATATATGAGCAAGTGAAGGTAGAATCACATGTCAAATCAAAGGTAATACATATCTATTTTAAATACTTTCCTTATTTTCTACCGTAAGATTTTTTTAACATTCAGAAATACTTTTTGAAGATTTTAGGTGAAAAAAAAAATATATATATATAGATATATATATATAAGATAAAAACAGAAAAAAAAAAACCTCATGAAAAGTCTTGATACGAGATAGGTGTCTGAAAAAAAAAAAAAAAAAAAAAAAAACGGAAGAGAGAAAAAAATGTATAATAAATAAAGAAATAAATAAATAGACATATAAAAGAGTCCATAAGTGAAGATAGTTGATAATGACTAACATATGTATTAAATAAAACAATATATAGATAAAGAAAGATAATATTATGCTTGCTGTCTTCAGGTTGTATTCCATAATAAGAGTCTATGTAATAAAAGTATCCAACTTTCTCCATTTGTTTTCAAATTGGGCAATTTTGTCTCCTATAAAATGAATTTCTTTTTCTATCATAAGCCTTTGTTTCAAAAATGATTTGAATTGTACGAAAATTACAGGTTTCTTTTGGCATTTGTTTTTGAATATGAAGTATTTTCCAAGCAATATTATAAAATTTATTATTTGTGTTTCTGGTTTTGATACTAGAGACAAAATTCCAAATGTTATACTTTGTAAAGTGAATGTGATATGTACGTTAAAGCTATTTAGAAATGTCGATACTTCTGTCCAAAAGTTATGTACTTGCGTGCATTCCCAAAACAAATGATTTAGTGTTTGGATATTCATTGAGCAAAAGTCACAGAGAGATGATTCTTCAATATTGCATTTAAACAGAAACTTATTGGTGGGTATTATTCGCAGCAAATGTTTGTATTGGAAGTTTTGTAACTTGATATCCTTAGTTGTATAAAGCGAGACCGTGTAAATTTTTCCCCATATAAGATTATCTTCCCCGAATTGTTCTACCCACTTCCGTTCGGAACGTTTTTCTGTATTTAAAAACGGTTTTCTAAGAATGTTATAAACAAACTTATTAGTTTGTTTAGATGTTATTACACGACTAATCATAGTTGGTTGCATTGGTGTATCGATATTCTCAGTTTTGATATTCGTTTTCCATCTAGTCGGAATGCTATGCAGAATTGTTAAATATTTAAGATAATCACTTTGTGGAAGATTATAGATCTGTTTTAGTCTATCAAACGAATGAAACATTTTCGCTTCATCATTGAATATGTCTTTTAAATACTTAATACCGTTATTGTACCAATTTATATACATAATTGTGTTTTCGCCAGACCGTATATAGCTATTATTCCATAGAATTTCGTTTCTGAAACTTAAAGTAGCTTTTGATGAGGCGCAATTGACCCATGCTCTTAAAATATCTTTCAGAAAATCATTATTTTGAGCTAAATAGTTAATATCATTTTCTAAAATGTTACATTCAAATAATAGATTCCCACCAAAGGGTCTCAGTTTACTTAAATATATTTGATTAAGAATTCCTTTATTTTCAGAGTCCAATATTCTTTTTATCCAACTAACTTTAAGTGATTTTACAAAAGTTTGAATATCGATCATTTTCAGACCACCATTTTCGTATTCCCTTGTTATTATATCTCTCCTAATTTTTTCTGGTTTGCCGTCCCAAAGAAAGTTGTACATTTTGTTTTCAATTCTTTTTAAAGTTTCTGCAGGCGGATTTAGCAGTGTAGACAGAGCATAGACTAGTTTTGGAAGTGCAAAATTTTTTTATAACTGTGACTTTTCCCATTAGAGTTAATTTCCTATGTTGCCATTGTTTCAAACATGTTTCAAAGTTATTAATTTTTGGTTCTAAATTTGCTTTGTATATATTATTTCTGTTAGTAGTAAATGTCATTCCGAGTGATGAAGCTTCCTCAGAGCTCCATTGAAATTTTCGACGCTTCAAGTAGGTGACATCACTGTGAACCATTGAGCCTATTCTTAAAATTTGACATTTCTTTGTATTGAGTTTTAAACCCGATACATAGCTAAAATTGTCTAGTACATCTATTAATTCTTCAAAGGACCGTAATGAGCCATCCATTATAAACGATGCATCGTCTGCAAATAAAGATTTCTTAAAGGTTTCTTTTGCCAAAGATATACCTTTTATATTTTCTGATGTTGAAATTTTGTAGGATAGCAGTTCCGATACAGATAATAAACAGGTATGGGGACAGAGGACACCCTTGACGGACTCCGCGCTCAATCGGGAAAAAATTTGAAAGGGTACCATTATTTGTTACGCAACTTTTGGCATCTTTATAAAATAAGTATACCCAACGCAGAAAGCTTTCACCAAAATTAAAGTGTTTAAAACAATCCATCATATAGACATGATCTAAGCTATCAAATGCTTTTTCGAAGTCCGAAAAGAATATCAATCCCGGTTTGTTTTCCTCTTCACAATTTTCTATTATCTCAAACAATAACCTTATGTTTTCTCCGATATATCTACCCTTTATAAATCCTGTTTGTGTATTGTCTATTATTTTTGTGATAACTTGTTTTATACGGTTTGCAATCACCTTTGTAGCGATTTTATAATCAACATTGAGTAAACTAATAGGTCTCCAGTTTTCTAGTAGAGTTATGTCTTTGTTCTGTTTTGAAATAAGTGTAATTATACTTTGTTTTTTAAGGTCTGTTAAGTTACCAATTTCAAACGAATAATTAATTGAATTAACATAAAATTGTTTAATTTTATTCCAAAATATTTTATAAAATTCGACGGTGATACCGTCGGAACCAGGACTCTTTTTATTTTTCATATCTTTCAGGGCCTTAGCACATTCTGATTCTGTAATTCGACCTTCACATTTTTCTTGATCCATTTGGCTTAATTTATTTAGCGAATCATCAAAAAAATTATATCTTGAATTTTTAATTTCTTTTTAAGCATATAAGGCTTTATAAAATTTCTCAGTTTCTGTTAAAATTTGTTTCTGGTCTATTGTAATATTATTGTTTATTTGTAATCTTGAGATCAATTTACTTTCTGATCTCTTTTTTTCTAGACTAGCAAAGTATCTACTATTTTTCTCATTGTGTTCTATGATATTGGCCTTTGACCTTAATATTAGACCATTTAATTTTATGTCAGTTAGTTTTTCTAGTTCTTCAGTTTTGCTTTGTAATTCAGTTTTTATAGTTTCTAGCCTTCCTGCATTTATTTGATCCGAAATGGTTTCTTTTAGTTTTTCAATGTCTTTCTTTAGTGTGTCCTCACGTTTGTTTATGTCTTTTTTCTTTTTTGTGGCGTATTGTATCGTTTGATTTCTTACTGTACCTTTGATTAATTCCCAAAGCGTATTTGGGTTTGCGTCTACGTTTATAGAGACAATTTCATCTATACTTTTATTGATTATGCCTTTATACTCATCATCTAGTAGTAAGCTATTATTTATTTTAAAATATCCCGGGCCCCTACTTATATCGTTTATATCGATGCAAAGCGAAACAAGACTGTGGTCCGATTTATAACTAATGGTATGTTTACTTGATACTGTATGGTTTTTGAGATTTTCTGATATCAGAAAATAGTCGAGCCGACAGAATATAGGTGGCTTATGCGATGAGTGCCATGTATATTGTCTTAAGTTAGGATGTGTATCGCGCCAAATGTCTATCAAATTAAATGTATCAATAATATGTTTAATCTGGTTTCTGCATAGTTTGTGTGTATTTACCCTACCGTTTCTTTTATCTAGTTTTTCGTTTAATACCGTATTAAAATCTCCCCCTACTATGATTGTTTTTTCCTGGTTATCGATGATATATTCCTCTAACTTTTTGAAAACTGTCGTATCATCATCGTTTGGTCCGTAGATGTTTATTAACATGATTTCCTTATTGTTAATTTGACTACAAACGAATAATGTTGACCCGGCAGAAGTCGAACCCGCCTCCTCCTGATCTCTAGTCAGACGCGCATCCGGCTGAGCCACAGAGCCAAGGATGTACAAATAGCATTAGTGAGCGGCTGCCAGCAATTAATTTTGCAGTGTGTATAGTATGAATTCTTCAATATCTCTAATATGAGTTCGTCAGTATCTCATGCTTTTATGCTCTTATAAATACCCGTATGAAAATTAATACATAATAAATAACGTCTTCATTTAATAGATAGTCAGACTTTCTCTGTATGCCTTTTCCAACAATATGTCATATATTTATTTATATATAAATTCCAGTCATGTTACGAAGACAGCGGTTTTCTTCAGTTTTTGTGTCCGCGTGCGCGCGCGCCCGCGCGGATGAGCGCGCGTGCGCTCGTGCGTGCATGCATACGTGTTTGTATGAAATATACAGAAAAATTCAACCTTTCGGTCTAACTTCATATCAAATATCTTTGAATATCAAGCTTATGTTCAGAGTACACTAGTATATTTGTCAGCGCGTTAAACACGTTCGCACGCACGCACATAACCACGCGCGCACACCCACACGCGCACACGCGCCGGCGCACACACAGGCCCACGCACACATACGCATACATGCATACCCGCACGCACGCGCGCACGTACGTGATGTATGCATGCATGTATGTATGTATGTATATGGGTAGTTATGAAAAACGTGTACTAGTATTCTTCAAACAGAAGATAACATAGTTGTCTACCATTGTAACCCGCCGTCTTCGCAACAGATTGTCCGGTGTCATAGATTGTTATGTATATTGTTGTTGAGTGGCTCGGCCTGTTTCGCCAAAGCCATTACTTAAAAACAATTCCTGAAAAGGTGTGAATCTTTCATGACCACATACATGTATAACCTAATAAAAAAATTACATCTTCATCCCTGTCCGAACGTGTCAACACAAAACAAATGTCGGGCCACCGACGGGACAACAGTGACACGACGCGGTAACGTCGCCTCGATGCAAGCCCGACGCCGTCCCGACGCCCTGTATCTGCCAGACTGGTCCTTTGGAGTCTTCCTAGGGCCCCATAGTGTTTTATATAAAAAAAGAACAGGCCGATTACATTATGAAAGAATAAGATATTAGTCTCTTTCGCATTTCGCAGCTCGGGCTCAGGCGAGACTGCGCATTCGCACAGTCTCGCAGGAGCCTTCGCCGCCTCCAAGAGATACAGTGTTGGTCAAAGCAGCATGGCCCCTAGCCCACACCAAGCGTTGGTGCACATGCGCAGACATAAAGATATCGCACTGTGAAAGAGACACACTCCTGCTTCCTAGCTCGCATGTACAGGATTATACAAAGTAGAAGCACATAAGAAAATTAAAACCTGGAGAGAGCCTTTAATTCAGCCTGTCTGTCCATCCCTCCACCTCTGCCGAAAGCGAAAATGCAGAGATCCGGAAGCGTGGACAAACGTTGGGTCTATGCAAGCCCGCCCGTCCCCAATCATACCCCACTTACTGAAGCAAGGAGGGAATAGGGAGGGAAAATTTTTTTTCTTTTAAACATGACATCATGAAAAAAAAAAAAACACGCCTATATATCTATATAATACTGGCCGCTTTGAACCCCACGATTTAGTTAGCTGGGGTTTACGGGAGGTTTCATTTCCCCCTACTTCCGCACTAAAGAACTCATTGTGAGTACTCATTAGCACATATCCAACAAGTACCCACAAGCTACATTGCAGAAACAAACATTATCACAATTTTTCATCTTGAAAATTTTCATTTTCGCGGCGGCAAAATGTACAATGTATTTATACAGGCGCGCTTTGGTCATGTAAAGTTCTATTCGCTCTCTCATGGGGTTGCTTTGCTGATACGAAAAACGTCCAGCAAGATTTGCGCTTTACAGAACTTCGATGGCTCGACCGCCGACAGCCGGCTAGCCATGCCTGAGCCGAAAACTGAATATAAGTCCCTAGGGAATTTCATCCTGATAATAGTGATATATTATTTAGAGCGATTTTTTTTATCTGGCAAAGGAATGTTGTGTGTACCCACTCGAGCCGCCTCATCGAGGCAACCCTAGTGAGCACACACAAGATGTCTTTATATCGTTGGACAAGAGGATATTCCAAAGTTATATCCCAATATGCTTCCTGGAAAGCCACTTGTATTAGCCCTCAATGGCTCGAACTACGTCCGTTTTGATTCCGTTTATAGGCTCGAAGCATCGAAGTTCTACTGTGCTATCCCTTATTCTTATGAATAAGCTAGCTTTGTTAAAAATATTATGTCAACATATATATGATAACGTCGTACTAGTATGACCGAGGTGCCCTGAACAATTCGCAAGCCCTGAAAATATAAATTTTCTTTGTTTGATTTGAGGTTTATCGTTAACACTATATAGGACATTTTGGAGACACCGCCTCCTATTCTGTAGGCCCTTACCCGACGCTGAGATGAAATGGCATCTCGATCCCTGTCCTAAAGGGGAGTTATTAAGCAAATGTGAAAATGAATCCAAACAAGTAAAAAAAAAAAAAAACTCGTATTGTTTTACTTTTTGTTTAATACCATCAATACAAAATTTATTTTGCAGCATATAAAAAATATTAAACTTGAGTTTCTTAGCTTTAATTTGATGTATAACGTAATAGAATTGCTCCTTCTTGCACGCGGGAGGGTCAGGCCTCAGATTATATGACAGTTCAAGCGTAAAGGCTTAATTAAGGTTTAGTGTTAGGTTATGTTGGTTGGTACCTAATGCTCTGACCAGGGCCGGACCCACCTGAGTCTAACTGTTTGTTTTCTCTTGCTGCAGCATTTCAGTTATTTCATGCTTTCGAGTGCTCGCCGTTGCTTTATCTCTGTAATTGTTTGATTTTTATGCCCTCGGAGATGTAGCACTGATGAGTTTGCGGACTGAAAAAAACTATTTGTCTAAACCACGACAAAAGTAAGGGCGAGGATTGTGGCCATATTAAATCAATATACTGCCGTTCCTAGGCGGTTATTATGTCGCGGGTTATTTTTGATACAGTTCGTTCAACTTTTAATGTTGTATCGGTTTTATTATTTTTTATTTTGGATAGCAATTTAACCATTTTTTGGAAAGTTACTGTCCTTTTGGCTTTCAGCTAGCGATGTTTCCATTAGGGTTTAGTTATTTTATGTTCGTTTTTCTTTCCTTTGGTTTTGTTTGTTTGTATTGGAAGTTTAACGGCCAAGTCAACACTTTTTGTTCATTTTTGAGCCGGTCAGTTTACCTGCCCACACTTTCCTGGACAGGCTTATACGTAAGTGCTTAACCTATACGTGCAATTTCTTTCGCCAGAAACTGACAACTGCCCTTCTTGAATCAGCGGAAGGAAGAGAACGACTGTAGAAAAGATTTCATAATCAATCACCACGAATGTTGCCGACCCCGGCAGGTATCGCACCCGCGTCTTCCTGGTCAGATGCGCATCCGACTGAGCTACCAAAATAGAAGTGATGGCAATGATCAGGAATCGATATATAGAGAATACCAGGTTCATGTCTTTTGATATCAAGTTTATCAGGCAAGGCTTCGAGAACGCTTGTAGAATCGCGAGGCTTGCCGAGCGATTCTACATGCGTTCTCGAAGCCGTGCCTGATAAACTTGATATCAAATGACATGAATCTGGTATTCTATTTATCAGGTAATCCCCTTGTACACTCCTGCAGTGTTGCTCTTTTTCCAGTAGTCCAGTTCATAGAAGTGCAATATCACGTTGACCCGATAAACCTCACTTGTCCTGAGATAGCATATGTTTATCAGGTCAGTATGTTACAATACAATTAATATAGGGGATACCTGATAAAATTACCACACAGCTCCCATCATTGACACCTAAGGAAAAGAAACAACATCCATGAACCAGACCCCATCGGAAACATCAACAGCGAAAAGCCAAAAGGACAGTTACTTTCCCACAAAATGGCCAATTGGCTATCCAAAACAAAATAACACAAGCGATACACACACTCAAAGTCAAACTATAACAAAAATAAGCCGCGACAGAAGAACATGGAACTGTCAGTGAAACGAAATCCACTGGGGGGTTTAAACCGGGACCAACTCTTTCCCTTTGGTATCTCTTGTTGGAGATATGAAGTAACTGTATCGATTCATGACCATTGCCTTCACTTCACTGTGGTGCAGTGGTAAGGCATCGGATTTGAGATCGAGAGGTAGCCGGTTCGATTCCCGCAAGTGCCAAGTGTTGTTTCCTTGAGCAAGAGAATTTATCCACATTGCTTAGTACTGGTTCCTACCCTGGAAAAAAGGGCCGCATCGAAGATTAGTACTAGTACTAAATGTGTTACCCTCTATAAATAAGGTCGATTATTATTATTATTATTATTATTATTATTCTATTTTGAAAATGTTGAGTAAGAATCATTTAAAAATGACTACTGCGCCAAGGTCTAGTATATCCAAGAGCTAATGGTATATAGAGGATATTTATTTTATTGACGTGAATACCAAAATTATTTTATCTGGTGCGTTGAAAAAATCAGAATTTTCACGAGTGCAAAGCACGAGTGAAGATTCCGATGTTGTCAACACACCAGATGAAAAAGCTTTTCTTTTTTTCTGTATTTATATAAAAAAGAAAACTTTTCTTTTTATTTTATATGTGACTTTGATGTAATGTAATTGAACAACTTGTCGTTACATACCTCGCGCTCGTGAAAATTTCTGGTGCTTTCAACACACACGATGAAATAGAGTTTCAACACATTCGATGGCAGTGGCCCTCACTTGTCGGGGTCCTTGAAGAAATTGATTGGGCTGCATGATGCCTCCATGCAGAGCTGAAACAGAGCGCATATGAGTACTGGAAAGCCGCTTAGGGGTTCTAAGCCTGCCCAGGAAAAGTGGTGCAAGTGAGTCCGCCCATGCATATAAACCACATTGGTTTCGTTTGGCGACAGTTCATCTCAATGGCGGAAAAAAGTCCCACAAAATTGGACGAAACGTCTCCAAAATTACCAACACAGTGTTGATGGGGAAGTTACACCGCAAATTAAACTAACATTCGATGTCATATTGGCATTTATAAAAAGAACTTTTAATATTAATTTGTTTTTTACGGGTCGACTGGTTTACCAGTTATAAAGCAAAGAACTGAAATCGTGCTGTTGTCCACGCGACCACTTTTGGAAAACCAAGATTACGGTTATTAGTAGTCCTGTCCTATTTTTATCGATGTAAGGCCAGTTGGTTTATCAATAGCGCTTTACGAATAATGCGCTTTTATACACTGTACTAATTTTAGCTTCATTCAGCGTGGATTTTTTTATGACAATCGGCTTTTTAGTTTGGTTGCTATGTCAACTTAGATTTTCCATAGACTTATAGTGTGGAAAATTGAAATTACTGGCAAGTCAATGCAGATATTTTGACAAATCTTTTATAGAAATATTTCTTGCGAAACTTCTCTCACACATATGATATGCTTTTATGCCAACCTGAGGGTCTCTCAGGTTGTGCCTGGGCAAAGCCCCATCCCCTCGACTTCATAAATGGACATATATCTCAGAAATCATTCCGATCCCTATCCCTAAACCATATATATTCTTGTTTTTTATGATAAGACACATACAGTAACACAATCAACAGGGTCCCCCGGGGTGCGCAGTGCCCCAACCCCCCCCCCCGCACTCCATAAAGGCCCAATATCTTGGCAACCTTACAGATCCTCTCCCATAAACCATATAAAATTCTTGTTCCTTATGATAAGACGCATTCAGTGACACCAACCTAGGGGTATGCCGGGGTGCGCTGGGGCCATGCCCCATCCCTCCACTTCACAAAAGGCAATATATGTAAGAAACTGTTCAGAGCCCCACACCTAAACCATATATATTCATATTCCTTGTGATGAGACACATTCAGTGATACCAACATGGGGGTCCCAAGGGGTGCCGTGGATCACGCCCCCAACCCTATCTACGTCATAAAAAGCCACATATCTCAGAAACCGTTCAGAGCCCTACCCATAGACCATATATATTATTGTTCCATATGATAAGACACATTCAGTGATAGGAACCTAGGGGTCTAACAGGTTGTGCCAGGGTCATACTCCACCCCTCTACTTTACAAAAGGCCAACTATCTGAGAAACTGTGCAGAGCCCCACCCCTCAACAATATATATTTATATTTCTTTTGATAAGAGACATTCAGTGACACCACCAACCTGGAGGTCCCCAGGGGTGCCCCGGATCATGCCCCCCACCCCTCCTCTTCATTAAAAGCCAAATATCTATCTCAGAAACCGTTCAGATCCCCACCCTTAAACCATATATATTATTGGTCCTTATGTTAGGACACATTCAGTAACTACAAGTTTGGGCTTTCCTGGGATCTGCTGTGGGCATGCCCCGGCCCCTCTACTTCTTAAAAGGCCGTATATCTCCGGAACCGTTCTTATCCCTACCCATAAACCATAAATATTATTGTTCCTTATGATAGGACGCATTCAGTGGTAGCAATTTGGCCATGCTCCACCTCCTCCACTTCATAACATGCCTAATATTACCATGGGTGCTCATTTGGGATTGGGATTTGTTTGGAGACTTTATAATCGGTAGATTAAAATCATATCATGCTAAAAAGCATGACTGCCAGTTGGCAGTGCCCATCTGAGCCCTGGTGAGCATAGTGGCCAATGGGCCTCTTCTAAGAAAAAACTTTGGCAATCACTCGAGCGCCTACATTTATTGGTGGACTTTAATACAATTTCTCACAAATGTTGTTTATGATAATTTCTCGAGGAAGTTTCTCTTTCGGGGTCCTGAGCCCAAGACCAAAATCATTGTGGCTAATTTTAGAAAAAAATTGTCATGGCTCTAGTGCCTACATGTATTGATGGATTTTAATATGGGCCCCGTCAAGCGATTTTGGTACTTATCGCCTATGCGAGCAGCGAAGGTTCAGGCGAGCATGCGCATCCGCGCAGTCTCGCCAGAACCTTCGCTTCTCGCTCATACAAGCAGAGAATCAAGAGGAACCTTCAGACAGAAAGCCATGTCCCTGGCCCGTCTGAATGGCTGAGCATGCGCAGTTAAAATTTGTCACGACGGAATGCTCGAAGACACAAATTCGATTGGCGGGGCTCATATAACTTCACACTTATGATAGTTATGATAATATTTCTAGCGAGTTGGACTTTCAGCCTACTCAGCCCAAGGTCAATGTCACTGGCTATTTTTAGAAATAGAAATGTTCACAATAGCAGTCTTTTATGTGTCATGACCTATTTGTTTAGTGGCTCAAACAACTCACTCCGCACTTTGATTGCTTCGGAACAGAGGGACAGATTTTGCATTAAATCAAATGAATTTTGGACCTACATTTATTGATGGATGTTAATATTACTTCACACAAATGTTAAATATGATAATATCTCGAGTAAGTTCTACTCTCAGGGTCCTTGGCTAAAAGACAAGGTCACTGTGGCTATTTTTAGAAAACTTTTGTCGTCGCTCTATTGCCTACATTTATTGATGGGTTTTAATATATAACTTCACACAAATGGTGTGTATGATAATATCTCGTGCAAGTTTGACATAAGAAAATGGCTTGTTGGGACCAAACCTGTGGAATTGATGTTTTTATTTTGGGAAAAAAAAAACTGCATAATTAACATTTCAGTTTTGAAAATTAGCCCTCATTCAACTTAGGCACCTATAGGCTAGCTATGTTGCCTTCTGACAACTCTTGTTAAAAATGCAGGTTGTAGCTTCACCGGCTTCAAAGATGTACTGAAAAACCCGTCCTTAATGCCGTTAGGCCTCGATACAAAATATCCTGCTAAACGGATTTTATTCTAGATGCTTGTTTTGCCCAGATCTTCCTCCATTCTTCCGATAATTTGGTAAAATTATCGTGCTAGTATGTTAATTTTTTCGAAGGACAATGGAGAAACACATGTTCAAAAATTGACCATTTTAAGAGGTAATTTTCTAAAAAAGTAAGTTTTTAGTGTCTTTTCTTACAACAACAAAAATATACTTTTAATATTATTCATATTAGAAACATTATGGGTTGTTTTTCAAGAAACGCGTCAACATTCTGAACAACCGCAGCTTTTAGCCCACGTGCCTGGTGGACATTTTGATAGTCCTTAAGGGGAATGGGAACATCTTCAGGGGAGGCAACTCCTGCAAAAGAGTTTTTGTCTCCCATGTCAATAGGGGTCAACTCTTGAAGGAAAGAACTTTCTCCTGTGGAGCAAACTCTTTCCTTTAAGAGCAGATCCCTTTTTCAGTGGGACAGGGCTTATAGAAAAGTGAACAGGAAGTTCCGAAAGTTGTCTCCCTTTGAAAAATGGCGGAAAAATTTGCCAGGTGTTCCCCTTCCCCTTAAATATAGAATGATTCTATTTCAGCAGCAAAAGAAAGATGACCCTCCTATTTCTGTACACAATTCTGTATACGGTCCTGAATATGTGTCCACTTGTTACCGCGAGTGAAAATGAACAGCATGGTAAATGCCTTTGCGACGTTTCCACATCAGAGATGACCGCTGAATGCAGATTAAAAAACCTTACCAGTGTTCCAGATTGTATTCCTAACAACACGCGGCATCTTTTTCTCCAGTTAAATCACATAGCTTACAGTCCAGGACAATTCCAGAGATTCATATACCTTAAGGAACTTTCTTTGTATTTGAATTCAGAGTTTACTGCACGCAATGATTCCTTTCGCGGCCTTTATCACCTTCAAATTCTTAATTTAGGAAAAACAAATTGCAATGACTTGACTGATGACACCTTCGCTGATCTCCATAATCTCAGGGAGTTGGAACTTTCCACGGTTTTTGGACAATTAAATCTGAATCAGGCATTGTTTACACCACTGAAAAATATAACCACTCTAGATTTAAGCAATAACTTTCGACTTGAAATACAAAATTATTTGTTTTATGAACTTTCGAAATTAGAAAAGCTTACAGCTAACACACTCTTGCATCTCCAATTAAATACCTACTCCTTTGAAGGATTGACTGCCTTAAAGTCTCTGTCACTGGCAGACCCAGTTGCTAGTACAGTACTACCAGAAGACATATTTAAGCCACTAATTCGCCTGGAGGAGATCCGCCTGCAAGGGATTTGTAGTGCAATATTCCCTGCTTTCGACTGCATGACAATTGACAAGCAACTGAAGTATGCCCCTTCGTTAAAAAGAATATACATTGATAATGTTTTAATTAGCCATCTTGGAACAGGATTTAAATCACTTGAAAATTTAGAGGAAATTCATTTTATTCAGGGAACAATATATCAGAACTGCGAGGTTCGATTTCTGAACGATAGTTATTTTCGAAATTTAGAAGCTGTGCCTCTGACCAAATTATTTTTAGACCACTGCTTTATGGTACAGATACTTGCCAATACGTTTAGTTTATTAACCAATCTTTCGACACTTAACGTCAACATAGAATCAATCGCAAGCGATTTTATTCTTTCTACCTTTGCCATTGGTCTTGCAAATACTAATATAGAGAACATACGGCTATCTTTGTCGACACGCGATTCTCATTGTCACCTGGATGAATTGAAAGGGCTCAGAGCTACTAAACTTAAGTCATTTGAGCTATCTCTAACTTCACCGTTATCTATCTCAGGGGATAGTATTAAACAACTGCCAAAGACACTGAGGCAGTTGATCCTGAGTAACAATAGGTTAGAATATTTTGACGTTGAGAACCTGGGCTATTTAGAGAACCTAGAAACACTTGATCTAAGCAATGCTGAGAGTGAAGTTCAGCCTAGTTGCTGGAAGAAAGGGAAAGGCGTGGAGCTCAATCGTACGGAAACCGGTCAATTGAAATTTCAAAAAGGACATAATGAGACTTTGCGCGATTGTCTGACTATACCATATAAACTGAAATATTTAAATGTTCACAATAGCAGTCTTTTATGTGTCATGACCTATTTGTTTAGTGGCTCAAACAACTCACTCCGCACTTTGATTGCTTCGGAACAGAGGGACAGATTTTGCATTAAATCAAATGAATTTTGGACCAACTTAAAAACTCTTGTCAAATTAGAGGAGTTAAATCTCGACTGGAACTTGATCTCTGAAATTCCAAGAGATGCTTTTTCTGGGCAAAGCATTTTGAAAACATTGTCACTTAAAGGAAACAAACTGATTGAGCTATCATTTCACGTAGATGCTATGGTACATTTACATACCTTGGATCTGTCTAGCAACAGTATAAGGTACGCATCAACTTCGTTCACAAAAGACACAAAAGACGTTTCCGTGACGCCAAAGCTTAGTATGGATCTATTTGATAACCCCTTGGTATGTGATTGTAAACACCAAGACTTTGTTACATGGCTGCGCGACACAAACGTCATTTTGGAGAAGAACAATCTTAATTGCACTGCAGAAAATGGTACAAAAATCAGTTTAAGTCAGATTGCTGAAATACATGATTTACTGGAAGTTGAATGCATTTTGCTTGAGATCACAGTGGGGTGCGTTGCGCTTTTTTCAATTTTAAATCTCCTTCTTGGTAGTATAGCTTATATTTGGCATATTCGTCAGAAATTGAGGTACTTGTTGTCATATGGAAGGCGAACTCTGAATCCCTACCACCCAATCGAAGACTGTGATATAGAAATGGAGTACGACGTCTACATCTCATATGAAGGAGACTCGTACCTGACTCCTAACGAGACCTTGCGTGATTTCGTCCTATACAAACTTTTACCAGGGTTGGAGCGACGGGGATTTAAGGTTGGAATAAGGGAAGAGTTTGATCCTGGAAGGAATTTGTATGAGATGATCTCCAGTACTGTGCGCAGATCGAAGAAGGTGTTTGTTTTGTTGACAAAGGACTATTGTAAAGATATGTGGAATGTGTTTGAGTTCAATCAGGCTGTCATGGAGGGCATCTACACAAACAGACAAATTGCAATACCAATTTTGTTTGAGAGTTTAGGGCGTGACTCCGTTAAGGAAGAGGTGTTTGCCTTCCTGCGGATGGAGCCGGTTGCCAGATATTCACAAGATGTCAGTGACAGAGTATTTATTAATTATGTCTGTGAGAAAATTAGGGACACGACCAGAAAATTCAACTGAATCATGCCTGTGTGGGTATTAGAGACCCGAATAGGAAATGTAACTGAATTACATGTGTATATGTTATAGAATTAGGGACACGACCAGGTAATTTAACTGATTAATGTATATTAGAGAATTGGGAACAGGAATTTTAACTGAATAATGTGTGTTAGAGAATTAGGGACACTAAATGTAAATGTGACTGAATAATGTGTGTTAGAAATTATAGACAGGAACAGGAAATTTAACTGAACTATGTCTGTTCGAGAATTAGAGACACAAATAGATTATATAACTGAATTAGGAACACGAAAAGGAATTGTAAATGAATAATATCTGTTAGAGACTTAGGGACAGGAACAGGAAATTTAACTGAACTATGTCTATTAGAGAATTGGGGACACGAAAAGGAATTATAAATGAATAATATCTGTTAGAGAATTAGGGACAAGAACAGGAAATTTAACTGAATTATGCCCGTTATCGAATTAGGGACACGAAAAGGAATTGTAATTGAATAATATCTGTTAGTGAATTAGGGACAGGAACAGGAAATTGAACTGAACTATGTCTGTTAGAGAATTAGGGACACGAAAAGGAATTGTAATTGAATAATATCTGTTAGAGAATTAGGGACAGGAACAGGACATTTAACTGAACTATGTCTGTTAGAGTATTAGGGACACGAAAAGGAATTATAATTGAATAATATCTGTTAGAGAATTAGGCACAGGAGCAGGAAATTTAACTGAACTATGTCTGTTAGAGAATTAGGGACACGAATACGAAATGGAACTGAATTCTATCTGTAAGACCAGGAAATTTAACTGAATTATGTTTTGGGAGAATAAGTGGGGACACGACCTGGAAATCTTACTAAATTATGCTGTGAGAGAATAAAGTACACGACCATGAAATTTAACTGAATTATGCCTGTGAAAGAATTAGGGACACGAACAGGAAATTTAACTGAATTACGTCTGTGAAAGAATTAGAGACACGACCAGGAAATTAATTGAATAATGTCTGTGAGGGACATGACCAGAAAATGTAACTGAATTATGTCTTAGTTAAATTAGGGATACGGCTGGTGTATTTAACTGAATTATGCTGTGAGCGAATTAAGGACACGACCAGGAAATTTAACTGAACTATGCATGTGAGAGAATTAGGGACACGAGCAGAAATTAAACTGAATTAACCCTGCGATAGATAAAGGACACAAAAATAGGCAATTTAACAGAATTATGTCTGTTAGAGAATTAGGGACACGACCAGGAAATTTAACTTAATCATGTCTGTGGGAGAATTGGGGACACGACCAGAAAATTTGACTGAATTCTTCAAAATGTTAGTAACACATCAATGCGAGTAAAAGGAACTTTTTGTGTATAGGTCTAATGATTTTTGGTACTCGTTAGACTCGCCTCGATGGAGCGGTCCTAACGAGTGCCCACAATCTATATTTTAGAGCAGAAATAAGAATAATATCACAATTTTCCATCATAAAATTTTCATTTTTCGGCGATAAATGTGGCAATGTGTTTGTATAGGCGTGTTTGCGTAATGCTCTTTCGCAATAATCGTGGAAAAGGCCTCATTACGAAAAACACACCTACACAAATACGTTGTAACAGAAATAAGGAAAATATCACAAATTTGAGCAAGATACTTTATCCGCATTGCTTAGTACTGGTTCCAAACCAGGAACAGAGGGCCACATAGAAGATTAGTACTAGTGCTAAATGTGTTACCCTCTATAAAAAAATAAGGTCGATTGTAAATTTTTTCGCCGAAAATTGAAATATTTTAGATGAAAAATTGTGATTTTCTCTTATTTGTGCTCAATATATGGGTTGTGGGTAGTAGTTAGAACCGCCTCGTCGAGGCGGTTCTAACTACTACCCACAACCTATATTTTAGAGCAGAAATAAAAAAAATAGGTATACCCCTGTAAACCCCAGTTTTACTATATAAAAGTGTCATTCAAGGGGGTCAAAATTATATAGGCGGGTTTTCATGATGTCATATTCAACCTGTACGAAAAACCCTTTAAATTGGAAACCTACTTAAATCCCCTTAAACTTCAAAATGGACTTGACCATAGATATGAGATGGAAATGTACATGTATTATATTTATTGCCGCCATTTATGAAAAAAAAATGGATCATATAGAAGTGAAGGCTATGATCAGGAATCGATACAATTAACCCACAGCTCAAGATGTTGTTGCAAGCGCTAATTTAATTTCAATCATAGACAAATATTTAGGCCTTACCTCCATCCCCAGTATCGCCCATTGTCCGAATCTCAGAGTGTCGATTCATTTGTGTGACATTTAGCAAACTGTTATATATAGCCTCGGTGTTCTTGTCTCCCTGACATTAGATTTATGTGCAAGGAGGGTTTTCTGTAAAACATGGTCTGCGGCTCGTGTGAAGGGTTTGGTCTATGGAGGAAGGTGTGTTTTAATATCGGAATGCTTAAATGTTTGAATTGAGGTTTACGTCTCCCCGTCAACATCATTATATAAAGTCATTTGTGAGACGCCGCGTTAGAATAGTGGGAGTTTCAGTCGACATTAAGATGAAACAACATATCAAGTCCTACCGGCCAAACACACCAATAGGGTTTTTATGCAGGGACGGTCTGGTCTGGGCAGGCTTTGACCTTCCAAGCAGTTAACCAGAGCTCATATGCGGTCGGTTTTAGCGCTGTGTGGAAGCATCATAAAGCCCAATCTTTTTCTCCAATTCCCGATATACATGGGCCATGGTTTACTCATGTATGCCCAGGATCCCCCCTACCAAAAATATAGATAGCATGGACAAACAATGTAGACCCTAATAGGATGCTGCGTATGGTGGCTTCTGAACAATGGTTTCACTGTTTGCCTTCAACACGGTATTTTTGTGTAAACCTTACAAAACTTAAACATTACACCCCTAAAATTGGGAATGGACCTTTCCAAAGCTAATTAGAGAAAGATTCCATTTGACAATATGGGTTAATCCGTAAAATATTGAATGAAATTCCGCCAGACGACAATGCTTTTTTTTCCAAAGCCTCCGTGGTGTAGTGGTTGTACTCTTTGCCTCATAAACCAGGTGTCATAAGTGCAATCCCGGCTTTCTCCAGACTTTCGAATGAGTCATTTAATTAAGGTACTGCTCCGTAAGATCTTAGCTGTTGGTGGGACATTAATTTCAAATAAACGCATACACAAAGATGTGGATTGGGATCAGAAAGGATGAATCACATAAAACGCCAAGCTTTTATTACGAAAACACGCCTATACAAATACACTGTAACCTTCATTACCGCAAAAAAAAATGAAAATTTTCAGATTAAAAAAACATGTGATATTTTTCTTACTTCTGCTCAAAATATAGATTGTGGGTACTCGTTAGAATCGCCTTATCGAGGCGATTTTAACGAACACCCACAATCTATATTTTAGAGCATAAATAAGAAAAATAAATTCTGCTCAAAATATAGATTGTGTGTACTCATCAAGGCGGTTCTTACGAGTACCCACACTCTATATTTTGGAGCAGAAATAAGAAAAATAAGGTTAACCCCTGTAAACCCCAGTTTTACTATTTAAAAGTGGGATTCAAGGCGGGTCGGTATTATATAGATGTGTTTTCGCGATGTATTCACAAACACGATACGGATGAAATTCTGAAACTGTATTGCCTAACTGACAAAACACTGGAAAGGATAGCCGACTATTCAAATTGGAACGTCAGGCCTCAGTTTCTGCCATACGAGTCCTAACAAATCTCAATCTCTTTTGCTTAACAGACAATTATATGAAAAATCAAGCCAACTGTGGAACAGACGTACCACATTTAATGACAATCATTATTGCTTTGCAGACAAATCTTATCAAATGTCAAGCTCTTTTGGAAAGCAGACTTAAAGGGTTCCTTACCCATGTCCTGTCCCGCTGTTGATGTGGTACCGGGAGTTACATGTACTTAATCCACAGCTTCCAGTACTTTCCTTTGATGTTTTGTTAAATGTATTGTTATCATGTACTGATATCATGTACTGATAGATGTATTGTTATCATGTACTGATATCATGTACTGATAGATGTATTGTTATCATGTACTGATATCATGTACTGTGGATTAAAACAGATATATCCATTTGTTTTTTAGAAATATTGGTAAATATTTGTACTGATTGACATCTGTACAGGATAATTAGACTCGCCCTGGCGGGCTCGTCAAATTATCATGTACAGTTGTCAATCAGTACAAATATTAACCAATATTTCACAAAAACAATGTATATATCTATTACGTAGACAGTGTGGGCTTGCAGATGGACAGACAGGTAGGTAAGCAGACAGACAGCCAGGCAGATTATAATGTTTGTTTGTTTGTTTGATTTGAGGTTTAACGTCCCCGTCAACACAGTATAGGTAATTTTGGAGACGTTGCTTCCAATTTTGTGGGACTTTTACCCGACATTGAGATGAAATGACATCTCAAGCCCTGACGCCCAATGAAACCAATAGGGTTTATAAGCAGGGACCGTCCGCCTCGCACCGCGGTTCCTGGACAGGCTTAGATCCTCTAAGCGGGTAACCAGTACTAGTGTGTGGACGAATATCAGCTCTGCATGGAAGCATCATGCAGCCCATCAATTTCTTCAAGCCCCGATGGGCGAGGACGGGGCCATTTATAATGAAAATACAGACATCGTTAAGCCAGTTAACCAATTACAATACTTAATAAGGTCGTCTGAGGACGATAAGCAAAATTACCGAGGTGCCCTCACAGCGGCTACCCAACAGGCACACGTCGTTAGTGCAACGACAAATAAACTTCGGTGCAACGTCGTGACACGTCATCCCTTGTGAATCATTTGTGTGGTCTTCCAGAAGAAAATAGGCAGTTGAGACATGAAAGTAAAGGGCAGGGGAGAAAGACGAACTGAATGAAACAGTAGAAATTGCAAAAATAACATTTCCGTCTACTCTAACCTGCTGCAATGGTAACTCTTGGACCAATATAAAGAGGTGACTGATACACCCGTGACGTCAGATACACCGCACAATCGCATCAACCAACCCCGATAGTCACGTTTGCTTTTAGCACTGAAGGTGGTCGATTGTACGTCAGTCCATCCAAACTCATCAATACTACAAAAGAACACATTGCTGTTGTCCTTTGTGACAACGTTAAGTGACGTCAGATACACCACACAATCGCATCACCAAACCAACCCCATAGTCACGTTGGCTTTTAGCACCGAAGGTGGTCGATTGTACGTCAGTCCATCCAAACTCATCAATACTACAAAAGAACACATTGCTGTTGTCCATGTGATAACGTTAAACCGCGCGCAAACTGAAGTTAATAATATACTGTTATTTAACATCTGGCGTATTGGCACTCGGATGGCTGTACACGACGGGTCAGTTCGACAAAGATTCGGGACAATAGAGCCACCAGAGGTCAATTCGACTCACCGAGGACGTGTAAAAAGACGAATGCGAAAACATCCATTTCATGACATTTTCAATTGCCCTTTTTATTACCTTTGACCAGTGCCAATATTTAAAACTTAAATCATATATTATCATTGAGTGACCAGCTTCAGTGACAGTAAGCTGATTAAATGTTTTATGTTATGATTTGCTTTATCATATGACGTCGTGTCTGAGAGTGTAATAACGCCATGTAATTAATTCGATAATTCACTAGTGGATTAAATATGCAAATTAGTTAGATACGTCCCGAAACGTTACATGTACGACGTCCTTAACGACGTCGCGTTTACTAATGGCGGAATATTGATATTTTTGTAAACAATCGTGAATAAAATGCGTTTTAAATGTCATATGATAAATAGAATCTTGCATTCGAGCTCATGTGTTATTGAATCTATTAATACCGTCAAGGAAAAGAGATAAAATGCGTGGCTTTTCCTCGACTCGTTTGATAAATTCAATAATACATGAACGCTCATGTAAGATCCTCTATTTATCATATGACGTCGTTGATAAGCAGTGGGTAACGTCGTGTAATAAATATCGTATTAATAATAGTTCGTCTGTCATTACTGACAATGACCAATCTTAATCATATTTGAGAAATGTTACTATTTGTGTATTCTAATATGGCTGATGAGACCGATTCTAGCTCTGAACTGTCTGTTACAAATAGAGCAACAGAGGCTAGAGAAAGGCAGCTCTGTAAGTGATGCCTTAGCTCTGGCTTTGCGCTGTGCACGTTTCTGCTCAGCTTCACTGAGTCTTTTCGCCTCATATTCATTGGCACCCCTTTAGATCAGACCTCGCCACTTTGCTCTGTCCTGTGCAATTTGTTCCCACGACTCTGTTGGAATGTTGAAGTCCATAAGGGAGGCTTTGAGGGTGTCCTTGTAGCGCTTCTTCTGACCGCCGTGGGAGCGTTTGCCCATTTCGAGTTCTCCATAGAGAATTTTCTTTGGCAAACGCTCCTCAGGCATTCTGGTAGCATTACCTGTCCATCTTAACTGTGCTAATTTCAGAAGAGTATGTACACTTTGCATCCCTGCCCTGTTCAGGACTTCCGTGTCTGGAATCCTGTCTTGCCACTTTAAGAGTTTTCTAAGACAGCAAGTATGGAAGTCTTTTGGCGTGCCGTTGGTAAACTGTCCATGTTTCACATGCATACACTAGTGTTGGTAGCACCACGACTCTGTAGACTTTCAGTTTTGTGTCAAGTCTGATTCCACTTCGATCCCAGACACTACCACGTAGTCGGCCAAATGCTGCACTAGCTTTGGCAATCCTGGCATTGACCCCATCATCAATGTGCACGGCTCTTGACAGTGTCCTCCCAAGGTAGGTGAACTTGAATACAACTTGCTATCTTTGACCTTTCACGGTGGGCTCTTTGTAAATCTTACCAGGTCCTGGCTGATAGACTACTACAGTCTTTTGATGCTGATTGTGAGATCATAGCTATCACAGGAGTCGGATACTTGATCTATACCTTTTTGCATCTTCTTTTCTGTAGGGGCACCTTTTTCCATGTCATCAGCAAAATGGGGAACTCATCTAGCACATCTGTCTGCACCTTGGATTTGGCTTGCAACCTTCTGAGATTGAAAACCTTCCCATCAAAGCGATACCTAATAGGTATACCATTGTCACCATCATGGAAAGCATCTGTGAGCATGGCAGAATGGCAGAAAACATCATGCTGAACAGTGTTCGGGCTAGCACACAGCCTTGCTTGACTCTGTTTGTCACTGGGAATAGATCTGAAAACTCACCATCACTTTGGACCCGTGCAAGCAAACCATCGTGGAACTTTCTCACCATTGCTATGAACTTGGTTGGACATCCATACTCCACCATGATCTTCAAAAGGCCCTCACTTGACCTTGACTGTGTCAAATGCTTTGGTGAGGTCAACAAAGGTCCTGTATAGGTCCATGTTCTGTTTTTGGAATTTCTCTTGCAGCTGCCTTGCTGTGGAGATCATGTCAGTTGTTCATCTGTCCTTACCGTCGTGATATGACTGAAAAATTGTTGAAAGCGACGTTAAACCCGAATTCACATACACACACTCCTCTGTCTTTCCTAAACCCACACTGGCTTCCTGGTAGAAGCCCTGAATGCTCATGATGTTCATTTAGTCGGTTAAGTAGGACTCTTGCAAAGACTTTCCCAGCAATTGTCAATAAAGAGATGCCCTGGTGATTGTCACAGATCTGAGGGTTCCCTTTCCGTTTGAATAAGTGGATAATTGACGCATCCTTGAATTCTTGAGGGATGGGTTCTTTTCTCCACATAATGTGAAATAACTCTGTCAACCTCTTTGCAACTGGAGTACCTCCTGCTTTGTAGATCTCAGCAGGTGTTGCATCTGATCCTGGAGCTTTGCCAGATGCCAGAGGTTTTATTGCTTTCCCTGTTTCAGCAACGGCTGGGAACCTATCAAGCAGCAGATTACATTCAACCTGTTGTAGTCTGTGGATTGCATTATCATTGATTAAGAACACTATCAAAGTGCTTTTCAAGATAGCCACTTTGTCAGTCAGAAGACTAGTTCCATCTGCAATGAGGAGAGGAGTGCTTCCTGAGCTCTGGGGATCATTAACAGTCTTTAGTGCATCAAAGATCTTCATAATATCCTTCTGCAAATGACTGGATTTCATCAGCCTTGTTGCTGAGCCAGGAGTCTTGCATGTCTCTGGGTCTTGTTTGCACTGTCTTGCATATATCTGAATATGCGGCCTTGTTAGATACTGAGCTGATATCACTGAGGCATGCCCTGTGTTTTTGGTGCTCCTCTTCAAGGAGTCCCTGGATTTCTTCATCATTCTCGTCAAACTAGTCTTGGTGTTTGCGAGATACTGGACCTAAGGAATCCATTGCTGAAGAGTGAACAGTGTCTCTGAAGACTTTCCAGTTCTCTTCAGGATCATCTGAACTGAATTGCATTGCATCTGGTCTGCTGCAGATGTCATGGTTGAAGCCTTGCCGCTTGCTGTCTTGTTTTAGCTTAGAGGAATCCAGTCTCTTGGCCACTTTCTTGCCTTGTGGTCGTCGTGTAGGCTGGATACGTAGGTTGAGTTTGCAGACAACACGCCTGTGATCTGTCCGGCAGTCCGCACCACACACAGTCTCTGTCATTCTGACATACTGTCTGTCCTTCCTTCTAACTATGACATAGTCAATGCGATGCCAGTGTTTGGAGCGAGGATGCATCCAAGATGTCCTGTTGCGAGTTGTCAGACGGAAGACTATGTTGGTGATCAGCAGTTCATGCTCTGCGCACTTCCTCAGAAGGAGGAGGACATTGCTATTGCACTTTACTACTCCTTCATTCCCAATCACGCCTTCCCAGGTTTGGTGGTCTAGCATTGAAGTCTACCAGGATGATGAGTTTGTCTCCCCGGGGTGTAGCAGAAATCACAGGGTCAAATATCGTATGACCACACGTGTAATAACACTTTGGCGGGATTAAGTAACGTCATGACGACGTCCATGTCAACCATGCATTTTTGTGGATGTCTTATTTAAAGGTGATAAAATCCATCTTATAGTGGTCATATGGTAAACAGAATCTTACACGAGTGGTCATTTCATATGAAATTTATGAAACTCGCCGAAGGCTCGTTTCATAAATTTCATATGAAATGACCACTCATGTAAGGTCCTCTATAACTTTAATTGAGGAAAAAAATAAACAAAGAAAAAAATAAATATAGCATCAGTTGGGGACATGTCTAAAATACGATGAAATTCCGCTATTAAGACCATCTAAAATCAAGACAAATTCTGCTTTAAAAAGCTTATTGAGTAGGTTGCAGTAATTCTTTCTTTGTGTTTTCTGCATGCAGTGTCCTCTAGTCATGGACCACCTTTTGGACTGTTCAAAAGTGGTCTTAAAGACCACTTTTGAACAGTTCCAAAGGTGGTCTTAATATAGGCATTTTAATGTTGTACCATATATTTCTCCTCAAATCAAGTGATTCAAGTCCGTACGAATGGGCTATAAAGCCGTGGAAGAAATGGCACCGTCTTTGTTTCAATGGACATAATGTCAAACATGTTTGCACGGCCCATGCATGTAGCTAAGTCGACCCGACCGACTTGCGGATTGTGCACTTTAACCCCTATGTGAGTTTTCCCGTCCGTCCGTGGCACGTTTGGAACAATCGCTGTAACTGTAGAACCGCTTGGAATATTTTGATCTATTTTGGCATACGGATTAATATTGACAATAACTAACCCATTAGATTGCCTTCTGCCAGATTCCTTTATAAATGCCATCGACGAGGCAATATATATATAAATGATAACGTAGTATAACGTCGAAACCGCTTGGAAATACCTGACCCAAGAAACTGCCTCATGCCAGATCACTTCATAAATGGCCTCGCCGAGGCAATATATATTTAAAAATTGATAATGGAGTATAATGTGTAAAAACCGCTTGGAATCTTCCGATCATATTTGGCATACGGACCCAAGAGATTGTTTTATGTCAGATAACTTTATGAATGGCCCCGCCGGGGAAAAAATAATTTATCGTCTTGCTGTGCCACTATGGAGCAAGTCCGTGGGACCATGGAGACGTTAAACACCAGAACATTACTACTACTACTACGAAAAATAATTAAAAATGATAACGGAGTAAAACGTCTAAACCGCTTAACATTACGATAAGACACCCGTGCGACATAGTGCATTTTTCACATCTCCAAAATGGCTACTTTTCTGAGGAAAATCCTTGATATTTTTCTTATAAACCCTCAAGACATAGGTTGAGGATGCTCGTTAGAACCGCCTCAATGAGGCGGTTCTAACGAGTACCCACAACCTATGTTTTGAAGCAGAAATAAGATAAAATAATGTTTACCCCCTTAAACCCCAGTTTTCTCTATATAAAGTGGGGTTTAGGGGGTCTTCATTTCACGGACTTGTTCACGTGATGAATATTTTAATCATTTTCGGCATACAGGTTGATATTCACATTACCTAACCCATAAGATTGTCATATGCCAGATTACTATACAAATGACCTCGCTGAGGCAAACTATTTGAAAAAAAATATATATATTTCGGTGTATAACTGCTTATCCGTTTGTAATATTTCGACAATGTTTGACATGCAGATAGATAATGAACAAATCTTACCAATGAGATTATTTAATGCCTATTTCTTTAGAAATAGCCTCGCCGAGGCAGAATTTTCACCAACTGACACGGGCGTATAACTTTCAAACCGGCAGGAATATTGTGATAATTTTTGGCATGCAACTGTATATTGACAAGATCTAGCCAATGAAATTGTCTAATATAAATAGCCTCGCCGAGACAAAATTTTCAGAAAATTAACAGCTGAGATGCGTCTTTTCAGCGGGATGTGACCTTAGTCTCTGTCAATCGTCTAAGAAGTTTATTGGGGTCTTATCAGATTACGGTCACAGTTTTTACTGATGCCAATCACACCGTACAACCGGCTGCGTCGAAGACAGATTACGGTCTCTAAGACAGATCGCGGAAAACGTTTCATAGAAAGGGTAGGTGAAGTTTTTTTGTCTGTATAAATCGAGAAGGCAATCTGTTGACTTTTGCTGCTATTGGAGAAGAAACTAAATGCCTGGAGATACCGCAGCAACATTCTGACTATATTTCAAAGCCAGATAAGGCTTTTCAAGTTCGTTGAAAAATATTTTCATCGAAAATTTTATGAATTTTTGTTTTCGGCGTCAAGTGTATGTCTACGGAACAAAATATGTTTCATTCACTTACTCATGCTAAAACTACGATTATTCAACAGCATTTCTGCCAAATTGGACCGTATAACTCGATTAAATAAACAAACTACACCCCCATAAAGAGACCAGGTGTCCAAAAAATGCTGTCTCTAACTACAGATTGTTTTTTATACGACTGTCCACAAACACAGATCAGAGATTTCGAAGGCTAACATTGATGACAGATCAGCATTTCGATTACATCTTCAATAAAGACGAATTCTGGATGACTTAACACCGGCAACTTCGGTGGAAACTATTTCATGCTAGCTCCAGGGCATTACTTGTAATAATGCTGCAATTGAGTAACACAGAGGCTGCTCTATAATCATTTATATTTCCTGTCAACACACAAATTGTGCAATCAGTAGAAGCCTCCGTGGTGTAGTGGTTATGCTACTTGCCTTTGTAAACCAGGATTCGCGGGATCGATCCCGGGCTTCTCCAGACTTTCGGATGTGTCTTTAAACCGAGGTCCCGTCTCCTTAGGTGAACTTAGCCGTTAGTGAGACGTACAACTCTCTCTCTCTCTTTCTCTCTCACTCTCTTGTACAATCAGTAAACATCTGAGGCGTTATTTGTTTAATTTTCTTCTGCCTGTTCTTTTTCTGTCCTAGACGTCACACGACTCAGCGATTTCTGTGTTGTAATTAGTCAGGAATTCGATATTGAAAGTAAACAGCTGACGTTCGTGCGAATATCTTGTTGTGCCATTTTTTTAACATCAAACGCCATGTATTTTTATTGCACGAACAAGGTTGTCAAAAGTAAAAATGAACATTAAATATGTCGTTATGCAAACGGTGCAGAGGCGGCCATGGACAACAAGATTGTACGTGCGGCTGTATTAACCAATTCAGTACCAGAAACCCCTAAAGAGGTACCTTTGCAAACAGTGCAGGCCCAGATCAGACACTTCAGAATGCGGTAATGCGGCGTATGATCAGGACCTACACTGTTTGTAAAAAAGCTGAACCGCACATGAATAAATTCTGAAGAAAACACATCCTGATACCCCTAAATATCGAAATGGACTCCTGCCATATATAAGGTGGAAGATTCCATTTGGAACAAAAAGGGTCAACTTTAATTCACTCGGCGCTGCTTGTGGGTAATATTGTATTTTTATAGGCGTGTTTTCGTTATGTCCACACTTTCGGCTGAGTCTTTAAACCGTATGACTTTAGCTGTTGGTGGAACACACACACACGCACGCACGCACGCGCAAGTGCCCCTGCCCATCGGGGCTTGAAGAAATAGATAGGCTGCATAATGATTCCGCGCAGAGCTGAAACCGACCACACACGAGTACTGGTAAATCGCTTAGAGGATTTAAGCCTGCCCAGGCAAAGCGGTGCAAGTCCATGCTCATCATAAACCCAATTGGTTTCATTTGGCGACAGGACTTGAGATGTCATTACATCTCAAGGTCGGGTAAAAGTCCCACAAGACTGGAAGCAACGTCTCCAAAATGACCTATACAGTGTTGACGGGGACATTAAACCTCAAATCAAACAAATAAAAACCTATTACTATCATCATGTTAATCATACTAAAGAAGTTTTTCCATTCAAACACGGACCAACTTGTAGAGTTTACTATTTCATTTTAGTGAAGCGTAAAACAAAAGTCATAGTGCCAAATATAGAGGAATGTAGTACGCTAGTTTTCAATATTATTTGATTCAGCCACACTAACATGGAGCACTGCACATAACAAGTGCTTAACTAAACTGCAAAGCTACACAAACAGATCATATTACGATAACACAGCCGTGTGATATAGTGCATTTCTTTCATACCTCCAAAACGATATATTCTGGTGAAAAATTGTGATATTTTTTCCTTTTCTATACTCCAAGCATATGTTGAGGGTGCTCGTGAGGACCTAGGTCTTTTAACAGAAATAAGAAATATAATGTGTCCCCCTGTAAACAAATTTTTTCTCTATATAAGCAAGTTGTAGAGGGGTGTTCATTACACGGACTTAACGTGATGAGAACCACAGTCTCAGTGTTACTCAGATTATGGCTCGTGTTTTGTACGGGAATATAACCCACAAGCGGCGCCGAGTGAATTAAAGTTAACCCTTTTTGTACCAAATGGAATCTTCCACATTATATATGGCAGGAGTCCATTTCGATATTAAGGGGTGTCAGGTTGTGTTTTCTTCAGAATTTATTCAGAAAATGGTTCAGCTTTTTACAAACAGTGTAGGCCCTGATCAAACGCCGCATTACCGCATTCTGAAGTGTCTGATCTGGCCCTGCACTATTTGCAAAGGTACCTCTTTAGGGGTTTCTGGTACTGAATTGGTTAATACAGACGCACGTACCATCTTGTTGTACATGGTCGCCTCTGCACCACTTGCATAACGACCTACTTAATGTTCATTATTGCATTGTGCAACCTTGTTCGTGCAATAAAAATACATGGCGTTTGATGTTAAAATATGGCACAACCAGATATTCGCGCGAACGTCAGTTGTTTACTTTCAATATCGAATTCCTGACTAATTACAACACAGAAATCGCTGAGTCGTGTGACATCTAGGAAAGAAAAAGTACAGGCAGAAGAAAATTAAACAAATAACGCCTCAGATGTTTACTGATTGCACAAGAGAGTGAGAGAGAAAGAGAGAGAGAGAGTTGTACGTCTCACTAACAGCTAAGGTCACCTAAGGAGACGGGACCTCGGTTTAAAGACACATCCGAAAGTCTGGAGAAGCCCGGGATCGATCCCGCGAATCCTGATTTACAAGGCAAGTAACATAACCACTACACCACGGAGGCTTCTACTGATTGCACAATTTGTGTGTTGACAGGAAATATAAATGATTATAGAGCAGTCTCTATGTTACTCAATTGCAGCATTATTACAAGTAATGCACTGGAGCTAGCATGAAATAGTTTCCACAGAAGTGGCCGGTGTTAAGTCATCCAGAATTCGTTTTTATTGAAGATGTAATCGAAATTCTGATCTGTCATCAATGTTAGCCTTCGAAATCTCTGATCTGTCTTTGTGGACAGTCGTATAAAAAGCAATCTGTAGTTAGAGACAGCATTTTTTTGGACACCTGGTCTCTTTAGAGGGGCGTAGTTTGTTTATTTAACCGAGTTATACGGTCCAATTTGGCAGAAATGCTGCTGAATAATCGTAGTTTTAGCATGAGTAAGTGAATGTAACATATTTTGTTCCGTAGACTTACACTTGATGTCGGAAACAAAAATTCATAAAATTTTCGATTAAAATATTTTTCAACGAAATGGTAAAGCCTTATCTGGCTTTGAAATATAGTCAGAATGTTGCTGCGGTATCTCCAGGCATTTAGTTTCTTCTCCAATAGCAGCAAAAGTCAACAGATTGCCTTTTCGATTTATACAAACAAAAAAACTTCACCTACCCTTTCTATGAAACGTTTTCCGCGATCTGTATTAGAGACAGTAATCTGTCTTCGACGCAGCCGGTTGTACGGTGTGCAATGCTTATCTGAACCTTTGATGTTCGCAACGCCAATACAAATACATTGTTAACTTTACCGCTGAAAAAAACGGCCCCGACCATTGGGGCTTGAAGAAATATATGGGCCACGCAGAGCTGAAACCGACCCGCACACGAGTACTGGAAAACCGCTGCTTGCCCAGGCAAAGCGGTGCGAGAAGGTCAGTCTATGCTTATAAATTCTATTGGTTTCATTGGGCGACAGGGCTTGAGATGTCATTTCATTTCAATGTCGGGTAAAAGTCCCACAAAATTGGAAGCAACGTCTCAATAATGACCTTTGCAGTGTTGACGGGGCATTAAACCTATATAAAATCAAACAAACAAACCAACCGCCGAAAAAAAGAGAAAATTCAAAGATACAAAATTGTGATATTTTTCTTATTTCTGCTCAAAACATAAAATTAAAACCGAGGTCCCGTCTAACGGGTACCCACAATATATATTTTCGAGCAGAAATAAGAAAAATAAAGTTAACCACTGATTATCCCAGTTTTACTATATAAATGTGGGGTTCAAGTGGGGTCAAAATTATATAGGCGTTTTTTCATGATGAATGCCACAACCCAGACTCTCTCACGACGTGGTTCACCTTGCATTTTGTCATATTTATGTTGTTAGAAAAAAGAAAAAGGAAATCGTCTCTTGAATTTATTGATGCAAACAATAAGCTGAAAGGAAGAAAATAAACCAATTATGAATTATAAGAGGAAAGAAAGTCGGAGATTAAAAACTTCGCCTAATTAAACTTCGTACGAAAACAATTAAGTTTTCAACCCACATTGTCAACGGGGGTGCGTGTACGGGGCGCTGTTTTGCTATTTATACTTTATTTGAGCCCCGCCAAGCGAATTTGTGTCTTCGAGCATTCCGCCATGACAAATTTTAACTGCGCATGCCCAGCCATACAGAGGGGCCAGGGATATGGCTTTCTGTCTGAAGGTTTCTCTTGATTCACTGCTTGTATGAGCGAGCACCGAAGGTTGTGGCGAGACTGCGCGAATGCGCAGGCTTGCCTGAACCTTCGCTGCCCGCGTAGACGATAGGTACAAAAATCGCTTGACGGGGCCCATTTATAGATATCCATACTTATTCATGGATAACCATAAATTGAATTAGTGATATCAGTAATTCAAATTCTGGATATTCATAATTATTTACGGATATCAATAATTATTAAAAGATATCCATAATTCGAATTAATGGTATTCATAATTAGAATTATGGATGTCCATAAATCAATCTTATTAAATGATAGCCGTAAATCGAATTAAGGATATCCATTATTCGATTTATGGATATCAATAATTCGAATTAAGAATACCAATTATTCGGCTGATTTATGGATTTCATTAATTAGAATTAAGGATTCTAATAGGATATTCCATTGCTTTCTATTGAAATCTTGAATTTATTGAGACAGAGCGCGCTTCCGAATCACCAGGTTAACAATTCCGTGCATTGAAGACCTGTTTATAGAAAAAAAGAGTTTACGGGGGGATTCATTATATTCCTTATTTTTGGTCGAAAACAAAGAGTGCTGGTACACCTTAGAACTGTCTCAACTTGGTGGTACTAACGGCACATCATGAAAACATGCCTGTATGATTCTGACCCCCTCGAACCCCACTTTTATACAGAAAAACTGGGGTAAACATTATTTTTTATATTTCTGCCCTAAATATAGGTTGTTGGTACTCGTTAGAACCGCCTCGATGAGGCGGTTCTAACGAGTACTCACAATCTATATTTTTAGCAGAAATAACAAAAATGTCGCAATTTTTCTTTTTAAATTTTAGTTTTTTCGGTGGTAAAAGTTTTACTGTGTTTGTATAGGCGTGTTTTCGCACTGCCTCCAACCTATGCTTTATACAGAAATTAGAAAAAAAAATATATCACTTTAAGAAAACTATCATTCTATCAACCCTAACAGAAACCATTTCGTAGCACGGATATGTTATACATTTGTTTGTTTGTTTGATTTTATGTTTAATGTCCCCGTCAACTTGGAGACGTTGCTTCCAATTTTGTGGGACTTTTACCCGACATTGAGATGAAATGACATCTCAAGCCCTGTCGCCAATGAAACCAATAGGGTTTATATGCATAGACGGTCCGACTCGTACCGCTTTGTCTGGTCAGGCTTAGATCCTCTAGGCGGTTTACCAGTACTCGTGTGCGGGTCGGAGTTAGCTCTGCGTGGAAGCATCGTACACCCCATATATTTCTTCAAGCCGCGATGGTCGGGGGCCGAATTTAGACCATATAAAATTAAGACTAGTTTAACTTTGACGGTTTATTTAGAAGGGTGCAGTTATTCTTTCTTCATGTTTTCTGCATACAATGTCTTCTGGTCAAGGACCACAGTTGGGATTGTTCAAAAGTGGTCTTCAGGACCACGTTTGATTAGTCGTTCAAAAGAGGTCTTAAGGACCACTTTTGAACAGTCCCAAAGATGGTCTTATAATAGGAATTTTACTCTATTTTCATTTCTCCATCATTTGGTACATTTCGAACGATTTGATCGGCTGAAACACAAGCTTTATAATTCGATCGATTCCATAAGACAGTGTTGCAGAACAAGTTTAGTTATATTACGTGACGCCAAAGAGCAACTTTAAACCCGCGCGTTACGTCATATTTGAATAGACGTCAACTAATGCGTAAATGTTAGAAGTCAAATGAACGGAGTTTAAAGGCATTTATTCTTGTAACAGTAGGACACACCGTGCGTTCATAATTGTTTTATTACCCCCTGTGATATACTGTCTATAACAGATCAAAGGCGGCCCTTAATAGGGTGATCAGTAGCTCTTGTTGAATCTCCTGACTGAGGCACACAAGGGGAAAATCAATAATGTACACTGTAAGTAAACTATTGATTTACCCCCAGGAAGTCCCTTACCTGTTGAAGACAGAGGACTTCTCTTCAGTCAGCTCTGAGGGCTACATAATATTATGTAATGAAATGATAGTCCTCTATAATCACAGGAATAAATGCCTTTAAAGGCATTTATTCTTGTAAGGTAGAACACACCGTGTGCTCATAATTGTTTTATTGCCCCCTGTGATATACTCTCTGTAGCAGATCAAAGGCAGCCCCTAATCTGGTGATTAGTAGCTCTTGTTGAATCCCTGACTGAGGCACTTAAGGGGAAAATCACTAAGGTAAACTCTAGTCAACAGTTAGTAAACTATTGATTTTTCCCCCAAGGAGGCCCGAAGTCAGAGACTTTCTCTGGGCTATATAATATTATGTAATGCAATGATGGTCCTCAATAAACGAGAATAAATGCCTTTAACGACTTCAAGTTTTTTTTTTTTCACTTGGGTTTCTTTCAAAGATGGCAGCTTCTGGTTGAATTATCATTCCGCCGTGGCCGTTTGTGAAAAAAATTCGCCGGAATTTACACATCGATAAAGATTGACGTGTAAACGGCGGCGAATCACTCTTAACCCTTATCTTGCTGTTCACGACAACCCCTATCTTTGCAAATAGTGTAGATCCAGATCAGATGGCTTCTGAAGAAGACATTTGATCAGGATTGGGCATTCAGTTTATGAATTTGTAGGACTAAATTACATCAAGTAATTTGATTGGTTGATAGACAGAAATGGGTGTGGCTTAAATGAATATTCAGCAAGATAAGGGTTAAATTGAAGAATAATTCCTTCGGGCTTCATATAATTTCTGAATGATTCGCCGAGAAATTCTTTCATCACGAAAACACACCTATATAATTTTGACCCCCTTTAACCCCATTTTTAAATAGTAAAACTGGGGTTTACAGGGGTAAACCTTATTTTTCTTATTTCTGCTATAAAATATAGATTGTGGGTACCCGTTAGAACCGCCTCGATGAGGCGGTCCTAACGTGTACCAACAATCTATATTTTGAGCAGAAATTAGAAAAATACGAGGACTGTTCAAATATGAATGCAACTAAGCACATAAAAATGATTCCGTGATAGATTTCGATGAAAAAATTATTTTGTCCCCTCAAAGTATTCCCCTGTAACAGATATACAAACTTTCAGTCTTCTGATCGAATCATTGAATGCATTTTGGTAGTCTTTTCGAGGTATACTATGAAGGCACTGGAATATTGCAGAACCGAGGTGTTTGCGCTGTACAAATTTTCGACCAGAAATGTATTTTCAAAAATAAAGTCACACGGGGCAAGGTCGGGGGAATACGGGGGTGGGCGGGGGGGGGGGGGGTTGAGGGAGTTCGACAACCTTTTCCTGCTTCAGATAGTCTTGCACAATGAACGCCTTGTGCGATGACACATTGTCGTGTAGCAATCTGACATTGGCCAAACCAGTTGCGGGTCTTCGTTCTTTGAAATATTTCTTCAATTTTCGAAGAACTTTATTCTTGTAAAACTTCGCATTTACAGATTTGCCTTTAGGCCTGAATAGCAGGGCCCTGATTTACAAAAAATATGGCATACATTACCTTCTTGACGCTCAAGGTCCGCCTTGCAATGCATGGTCTTTTGCAATACTTTGTTGTCCATATTTTGTTCTGAATCTTTCGTTTTGGCTCAAAAAAGTGAACCCATGTCTCGTCATCTGTGACGACATTAGTGAAAGACCGTGCATTGTAATTTGGAACTTTTTAAGCAACTTCCTGGCGCACTGAACGCGTGTCTTTTTCTGCTCATCTGTCAACAGATGGGGAATCCATTCTCATTTTCAAATCCCGTTTAAGAATTGTATGAGCTGCTCCTAATGAGATGCCAACCATACTAGCTATTTGCCTAGTGGTGTATCGTGCATCGGTAGCAACTATTTCTTTCACTCTAGCAACCATCTTGGCAGATGTTGCTCGTTTCGGCCGACGATCATGTGGTGCATCTTCTGTTGAGGCTATCCCACAGCTGAATTTCTTACACCAACGAAAAACTGTCGGAAAAGACATTTCATTATGCCCATAAACCGAACATATTTCATCAAAAATGTCTTTGCACCGTATACCAAGAATACAACGATTCTTAATATAGGACCGTATTTCAACGGCGTACTCTGGCCTTCTTCCAACCATGTTTTGTATTAGTATACAAGAGTAGACAGTGTTTATCGAACGATATACATGGCTAAAGTGGACGGATTGTAACAGGTTTGGTATCAATGTATTTGTAAAATATTTTTCTACGCTGTGATATTTATTTCCAGGTGGTTTTCGCATTAGTGCATGAGAAAACGTTCTACTAGCATTCATATTTGAACAGTCCTCGTAACATCTGAAGTCCTGTCGCCAAATGAAACCAATAGGGTTTATAAGCATGGACGGTCTGACTCGCACCGCTTTGCCTTATGAGGCCTAATTGGCCGAAACTAGCTAGTCTGGCCCAGAAAACATGCATACTCTATATTTTCAGTTCTGTGGTGTAGTCCTTGCTTCCAAAAGATAACCCTTTTATAGAACATATTTAACGTCACTACAGCTAGTGTCTGGGCATGTGTGGCGGCCGTAAAAAGTCTCCCTGCCCTACATCATAGTGTAGTGTATATTTTCTTATCCTTTGGGATCATTGATTCCATTGTGGAATTTTGAAAATATCTGAGGGTCACTGATGATGCCTAAATGGCCAAAACTAGCCAGTCTGGCCCAGAAAACATGCACACTCCATATTTTTTCAGTTTTGTGGTGTATTCATTGCTGCCAAAGGATACCCTTTTATAGAACATATTAGATCCCATAAGCGGATTAAGAGTACTCGTGTACGGTCGGTTTCAGCTCTGCATGAAAGCACCATGCAGCCCATTTATTTCTTCAAGCCCCGATGGGCGGGGGCTGCCTGCTGCATTAACTTATCTTGCTACACCCATTTCTAACTACCAACCAATCAAATATCTTCATATAATGTATTCATTTAAATTCGCAAACCGAATGGCAAACACTGTTGATCGCCATCTGATCTGGATACACACTGTTTATAAAGGCTATGGATTGTCATTTATCAGTTACCCCCCTTATATATTGCATTGTAACGCATTGACCTGATAAAGATATGCCATCTCAGGACAAGTGAGCTTTAGCACGGCAATGTGACATTGCACTTTTATGAATGAAGCGGACTACCGGCAAAAATAGATAAAAATTTATAATTACTAGAAAAATTGGAAAAAATACATTTAAAAAGATTAAAAAAAATAAATAAATAAATAACGGTCAGCTGATGGACATTATACTGACCAATTATATTCCGCACCGGAATGTTGGGACGCAATGCCGATTTAAAGAGTTTACAAGGGGATAAACTGATAAATAGAATACCAAATTCGTGTCTTGATGTCAAGTTTATCAGGCTCGGCTTCGAGAACGCATGTAGAATCGCTCGGCAAGCCTCGCGATTCTACAAGCGTTCTCGAAGCCTTGCCTGATAAACTTGGTATCAAAAGACACCAACCTGGTATTCCCTATATTCAGATAAGATGCACCACATGATCGTCGGCCGAAAAGAGCAACATCTGCCAAGATGGTTGCTAGAGTGAAAGAAATGGTTGCTACCGATGCACGATACACCACTAGGCAAATAGCTAGTATGGGTGGCATCTCATTAGGAGCAGCTCATACAATTCTGAAACGGGATTTGAAAATGAGAAAGATCTGTGCTAGATGGATTCCCCATCTGTTGACAGATGAGCAGAAAAAGACACGCGTTCAGTGCGCCAAGAAGTTGCTTAAAAAGTTTCCAAATTACAATGCACGGTCTTTCGCTAATGTCGTCACAGGTGACGAGACATGGGTTCACTTTTCTGAGCCAAAACGAAAGATTCAGAACAAAATATGGGCAACAAAGTATTGCAAAAGACCATGCATTGCAAAGCGGACCATGAGCGTCAAGAAGGTACTGTATGTCATATTCTTTTCAAATCAGGGCCCTGCTATTCAGGTTGCTGTGCCTAAAGGCAAATCTGTAAATGCGAAGTTTTACAAGAATAAAGTTTTTCGAAAATTGAAGAAATATTTTAGACTTGTCCAAGTCTGTTAATTAGGTGTAGAAATAATTGTTTACAAAAAAAAAATAAAAAAAAAATAAATAAAACATAAAAAATAAAAAACATTGTAAATGAAAAAGCAATACAGTCTTTTATGAAAATTGTGAAATCCTACATTCAGGGATGAAGACTAAAGAGACTTTTACATATTTTTTTTGTTCAAAGGGACTTTCATTTAAAAAAAAATATAAATGTAGGGACTTGGGCAAGTCTAGAAATATTTCAAAGAACGAAGACCCGCAACTGGTTTGGCCAATGTCAGATTGCTACATGACAATGCGTCATCGCCCAAGGCGTTATTTGTGCAAGACTATCTGAAGCAGGAAAAGGTTGTTGAACTCCCTCGACCCCGTATTCCCCTGACCTTGCCCCGTGTGACTTTTTTTTTTTGTTCCCGCGGCTGAAAAATACCTTTCTGGTCGAAAATTTGTACAGCGCAAACACCTCGGTTCTGCAATATTCCAGTGCCTTCACAGTATACCTCGAAAAGACTACCAAATGCATTCAATGATTGGATCAGAAGACTGAAAGTTTGTATATCTGTTACTGGGGAATACTTTGAGGGGACAAAATAAATTTTTCATCGAAATCTATCACGGAATCATTTTTATTTGCTTAGAGGCATACATATTTGAACAGTCCTCGTATTTCATCTCAATGTCGGGAAAAAAGTCACACAAAATTGGAAGCAACGTCTCCAAAATGACATATATAGTGTTGAAGGGGACGTTAAACATCAAATCAAACAAAGTAAAAGTTCAGCAGGACAAGGTTCCTCCATGCGGATCAGTAACGTCCCCGTCAGCCGTGTATAGGTCATTTTTGAGATGTTGCTTCCAATTTTTAGGGACTTTTATCCGACATTGAGATGAAATGACATCTCAAGCCCTGCCATCCAAATGAAACCTATAGGGTTTGTATGCATGGATGGTTTGACTCGCATCACGTTGCCTGGGCGGACTTAAAATCTTTAAGTTGTTTACCAGTACTAATGTGCGGTGGGTTTTAATTCTGCGTGGAAGAATCAAGTAACCCAATCTATTTATTGAAGCCCCAATGGTATGTAGTAGTTATTCTGAATTTTCGCAGTATTATCAGCATCGTTATGTTCATTGCATAGTCTCTTTTTTATCTAAAATTTCAAAATTTCTGCTAGACTGCGTAGCTACGCAAGTAGGTTTTGTCTTACCTGGTAAAAAAATAAACATGAAGGGGAATAAGAACATCTTCAGGGGAGACACCTCCTGAAAAAGTATTTTTGTCTCCCATGTCAATAGGGGTCAACACTTAAAGGTGCATTATTGAGCTATCTGGAAAAAATGCTTCCAAAAATAAAATGCATATAGCCGGTATTTTTCTTTAAAACAATACAAATGAATGCATTTAATGCAAAAAAGCGAACAATTATGATGACAGGTAAACGAGTTTGAGAGGGATTCCCTAACTAGGTTTCGAACCTTAGTTAGATCTATTTCTAGTTCATGACAAAAATAGAATCCCCATATGTGACGTTGTGCGACGTTCCTTTTTGGCCTTGTTTGCTTAAGGCCATGCCTTAATCGGAAAAAATATGACGCTGAATACCATGCCATAAGTAACGACACTCAGAGACGATACTGTCGCCATGTATGTGTAAAGTGACAGATTTATTTTTAGAACAGAAATTCCGAACACATGTTCAAAGCGAAGGGTGAACACGAATGAAAACGACCATTTTCACAAAGTTCTGAAGCTGTATTTGGCTCCAAAAGTGTACACATGACAAAGGAGTATGCATTGAAGATAAAAACCAGAAAAAAAAATTGGAGACCCGTAGCTCAATAATGCACCTTTAAAGGAAAGAATTTGCTCCTAAGGAGCAAATTCTTTCCTTTAAGAGTATACCCCTTTTTCGGTGAGATTTAGCTTACATAAAAGCGAACAGCAAGTCCCGATAGGTGTCTCCATTTGAAAAATGGCGGATAAATCAGCCAGGTGTTCCCATTCCCCTTATGTTTTCTTCCGACGGAGCTCATGCATAAATCTGCATTGGAGTCGAGGATGGAGTTGTCTGCACTGAAGACACAAATCAGCCTACACATCCGCGCAGTCTGATCCGAATTCTCGGCGATGGACTGAAGCAAGTCTGGATTTTTGGCTACTCATAGAGCGTAAAGCAATACCCCAGATGGCACTCTACGCCTTTGCGCAGACTGAACTGGGCCATTGCTCTTAGCAACAGTACAAAATATTCCGGGAATGAATGTCCCAGTTTCCGAATCGACAGCCTTCTTTTCCGTTTTTCGAATGATTAATTGCCGAAAGTCCAAGCTAAGGGTTCTTCTAGCACAACTGAATTTTTCATCAATGACGGACGGCCCCCCCATCGGAGCTTGAAGAAATAGATAGGCTGCATGGTGCTTCCACGCAGAGCTGAAACCGACCGCACATAAGTACTGGTAAATCGCTTAGACCAGGAAAAGCGGTGCGAGTCGGTCCGTCCATGCTTACAAACCCTATTGGTTTCATTGGACGACAGGGCTTGAGATGTCGTTTCATCTCAATGTCGGGTGAAAATCCCACAAAATTGGAAGCAACGTCTCCAAAAAAACCTTTACAGTGCTGACGGGGACGTTAAACCTCAAATCAAACAAACACATTCATCTATGACGGTCGATTTTTGCTGGCGATTAATCAAATATATAGAAACGGACCATGATGATGATGTTGATGAAGAAGAAAAAAAAAGAGATGTTGATGATCAAGAAGAAGAAAAGAAACAAAAGAAATCAAATTTTGCAGTAAGTTATTTCCTTTGGGTGTGAGTAGAGATATAATATTAAAATCTGTTTTTCTACGCCCACGCCAATCGGGGCTTGAAAAAAATAGATGGGCTGCATGATGCTTCTACGCAGAGCTGAATCCGGCCCGCACACTAGTACTGGTAAACCGCTTAGAGGATCTAAGCCTGTCCAGGAACCGCGGTGCGAGTCGGCCCGTCAAATCATATCAACCCTATTGGTTTCATTGGGCGGCAGGGCTTGAGATGCCATTTCATCTCAATGTCGGGTAAAAGTCCCACAAAATTGGAAGCAATGTCTCCAAAATGACCTTTACAGTGTTGACGGGGGACGTTAAACCGCAAACAAACAAATGAGTGGCAAACAGTGCAGACCCTGATGAGACGCCGCATTCTGCGGCGTCTCATCTGAGTCTACACTGTTTGCTCAGGTCTGTCTGTTCAAATATACATATGGTAAAGTGCAACATATGGTAAGAGTCATGCTCAGACAGAAAGCCAGACAGGTAAAATTATGACCGAAACCTTAGCGATTACTAATCGATTATCGATCTGTTTTTCGGTTACAAGCATACACATTTTCACACAGACGGTCTTCCAATTATGATATCAAGGCGGTTCCGAGAATACCGCTGCTGGCTGTAAGTGATTTGCCGGGGTTCAAGTTGTTTGGTTCAAGTGATATATATCCGCTAATGTAGAGTTTTTGTGTCTCTTTTGTCAGCTAATCATTCTTTGTGTTGCAACCTTAGAGATGACCGGATGTTGAGTCGTTCATTGTTAGACACTGTTGGCGATTGTTGCAATGGCACGTTGCACGTATATTTGGTATGTAATATCTTTGTACTGTTGAGGTAAATACTGCATTTTCATACCGCAACCAGGCATTCTAGTAACCTTATAAAGGGGGTCGAATAACTGCACGCTATAATCGGTAGTGACCTATAATACCTTCTACTGACTTATAATACGTCTAGTGACCGTTTATAGACCGGGCCTACTTTTCAGGTCACTAATTTACAAGTACAACAATGACATGCAACCTTTTACACATGGGAAAACAACGAAACTGCAAGTTAAAATCTTTGCAATATTTATTTGAATAGATTTTCAGAAATTTCAGCCTAAATTCTTACCTTCTCGGCCGTTCCTGGTTTGAATGGCCCGTTGAAAAAACTGCGCACTGCTACTGCAGTTGCGTCTCAACCTCGAAAGTAATTTCTAAAGATTAAATAAACTTTTTTTTTTTGTAGATTTTCATACAGAATGTAAACCGCTAAGAAACTTTTATTCGAGCGTCTATGTTGTTTCCTAAGCCTTTGTGGCGCGGTGACGTCATAAACTTTGCACTCGTTGACGTCACGTTATACTACGTGTGCGTGCCATGGCACTGAATATAGTTGAACATGCCGCACTGTCTGCCGTCTTTTTTGCTTAAATTTGCTTATTTATTGCAAAACCGCTTAATTGTTTTGAATTGCGATATAAACTAAATACATGATTAGTGTCTTTAATGATAAAATATAATGGGTTCGCCGCGACAATATTTTTGGGGCTCGCTTAAGCTCGCCCCTATAAATTATCTAAGGCTCACCGATTATATTTAATTATTAAAGCGACTATAACCATGTATTCACTATATCTTGTGCGGACAACATATCATATCTTGTGCGCACAACATACTAACATAGAGCTTGTTCGTCTTATGCTTCTGATTAAATTGTGCTAACAAGATAATATGTTGTGCGAACAAGATATTACGTTGTACAAACAAGACATTATCTTGTGCAAACAAGACATTATCTTGTGCGCACAAGATAATATATAAGGCGCACAAGATATTATAATGTCCACACAAGATATTAAGCTTGTACACACAAGATATTAAGCTGTGCACACAAGATAATATCTTGTGCGCTCAAGATTTTATGTTGTCAGAACACGATCTCCTTTTTTGTGCAAACTGTTGTTTGTACAACATAGATGTTGTGCGAACAACATAATATCTTCTGCTTCGGATAAAATTGTGCTAACAAGATAATATGTGGTGCGAACAAGATATTAAGTTGTGCGAACAAGATATTATCTTGTGCGCACAAGATATTATTTTGCTCGCACAAGATATTAAATTGTACGGACAAGATAATATCTTGTGCGCACAAGATATTTAGTTGTATGCACAAGATTATATGTTGTGCGAAAAAGATAATATGTTGTGCGAAAAAGATAATAAGTTGTGCAAACAAGATATTATGTTGACCGCACAAAATATATGTAGCGCAAACAAGATAGTATCTTGTTCGGACAACATATTAATATAAATTGCATGTCCCTTCAAGGGTTCAGTAAATTCCACTGTCTGTATTGATTATTTATCGCCTTGTGCTAATTGCCTTCTGCACTAACTGACAGTGCTGTGAGAGAGGCTTTGATGTGGTACATGCTGAAGTGAGAATCCTGTAGATTCCTTGATATCAAGCCAGGATACTTACCCATGCAACAATTGTGGTTTGCAAAATGGTACTCGGGACAGAGTGGATAATACTCTTTTTTTCTTTTTTTTTTTTTTTTTTTTTTAGTTTCTCAAACACTGATAGATTGTTTAAAAATTAACGTCCTCGTGTGCGGTCGGGAGCATCATGCAGTCCATTTATTTCTTCAAGCCCCGATGAGCGGGGGCAAAGCATTTATATAGTCAAAACTGCCTGCTCTATACAGATGTCATACAGGGCCAATACAGAAAGAGTGGGCCAATGTGGGAAAAAGAGGGCCGATACGGGAGAAAGATGACCAATACGGAAAAAAGCAGGGCCAATACGACTCTTTATTGAAGTTAATTAATACAATTGTCGTTATCCAAGTAGTTTCGTATTGGCCCTGTTACAGGTCCTTGGTCTGCTGTTTTGATCCTCGGCCTTCGGCGTCGGGGCCAATACAGCAGATCACGGACCTGTAACTGGACCAATAGGAAATTACTTGGTTATTAACATTATAGCATTAAATTCGGCAGTACGGGCCTCCGTGGCCTAGTGGTTAAGAGCGCTGACTCTTGATCATTAGGTCTCACACCGCTGTGGTTCGAGCCTCGCTCGGGTCACATGTGAGACGCCAAGTTCTGCAACTGAAGGTCAGGTGGTTTTTCTCCGGGCACTCCGGTTGTCGCCCGCCTCTGATTAACGATCGGCTCGATATGAATGAAATAATCTTGAAAGGGCCGTAAAACCAAAACCAAAAAATAAAAAAAAAAGAAAGAAATAAATTCGGCAGTCTACTAGTGTATTAAATATGCAAATTAGTTATATACGTCCCGTAACGTTACACGTAGGACGTCCTTAACGCAGTCGCGTTTACTATGGCAGAATATTGAAATGTTTGTACAAAAATCGTGAATGAAATGCGTTTTAAGTAACATATAATAAACAGAATCTTGCATTCGTGTTCATGTATTATAAAATTTATTAAACACTACCTTAAATTAATAAATTAAATAATACATGACCACTTATGTATGGTCCTCTATTTATGACGGTGTAAAATGAGCCAGGACATTACGAAACCCGTAATAAAGACTGTGCAGCCAGCGGAGACTCAGATCAGCCTGCGCATCCGCGCAGTCTGATCAGAGTCTTCGCTGATCGTATGGGCATTCTTTAGCCTCCGGGCTACCCATAGGATGATAAGTTTAAATTCATGTCAATATGAATGGATATGCAGGCTGATCGTACTCGTGGCTGGTTGCACAGATCTTATTGCAGAAGTTTTCGTATGCTGGATCATTAACCCAGCAGGCACTCAACGTTGAAATAACGTTGAAACAACGTTGAAAACGTTGTTTCAACGTTAGTTCTATGTGGAGTCAACGTTTTGTACCTGCAGGGAATGTGTTTTGCCAAATGTACAGAAGGAAGTTTAAGAAAGAAAAAAACAACAACATATATTGAATACGGAACCCTGGAAGGGGCATGCATTTTATTTTAATACGTTGTGCGAACAAGAAAATATCTTGTGTCCACAAGATATGATGATATGATCTTGTGCAAACAACATAAAATCTTGTGCGCACAAGTTATTAATTCGTGCGCACAAGATAATATTTTGTTCGCACAACTTAATATCTTTTGCGCATAAGATATTATCTTGCTTGCACAACATAGATCTTGTGCGGACAACATGGTATCGTGTGCGCATAACTTATTATCTTGTTTGCACAACATATTATCTTGTGCGCACAAGTTATTACCTTGTTTGCACACCATAAACTCTTGTTTGCACAACATGCTATCTTGTTTGCACAACCTAGATCTTGTGCAGACAACATAATATCTTATGCGCGCAAGATATTTTCTTGTTCGCACAACTCAATATCTTGTTCGCACAACATACTATCTTGTTAGCACAATTTAATCAGACGCATAAGATATTATGTTGTCCGCAAAGATCTATATTGTGCAAACAAGATAATATCTTGTGCGCACAATATATTAAGTTTTGCGAACAAGATATTATATTGTGTGCACAAGATATATTATGTTGTCCGCACAAGATAATACCTTGTCGGTACAACATATTATCTTGTGCGCACAAGATAATATCTTGTTCGCCCAACTTAATACCTTGTTCGCACAACATATTTAAATCAAAGCACTGAGAGTGTCGATGGGGAAATAGCTTGTGATCAATGGATCGATAGGGTAAGGCAATTTTAGCGTCTGGTTGGTATTTTAAATCAGACTCATAAAGAATATGTTTTTTAATAAAACCCAATGAACATAGCTGTTTGAAGCTATAAGCTGAATAAATTTATATTGGAGTGTAACGACCAAGTCAACACTTTTAGATCGTTTTTGAGCTGGTCAGTTTACCTACATATACGTTAACGGTAAACCATTACAGTGCATATTCTTTCACCAGAAACTTCCAGCCGCCTCGGTAGCTCAGTCGGATGCGCGTCTAATTGGTGATCAGGAAGACACGGGTTCGATACCTGCCGGGGTCGGCAACATTCTCTCGTGGAGATCGATCATGAAGTATTTTCTACGGCCATTCTATCCCTTCCGCTATTTCAAGAAGGGCAGTTGTCAGTCTCTGGCGAAAGAATGTGCACTGTACTGGTTAACGGCTTTCGTATAGGCCGGTCCAGGAAAAGTGTTAATAGGTAAACTGAGCGGGTCAAAAATAACCTAAATAGTGTTGACTGGGCCTTTAACTTCAATACAAACAACCAAACAAGAAACTTCCAACTGCCCTTCGTGAATCAGCAAAAGGGAGATAATCACCATGGAAAAAGATTTCATGATCAATCTCCAAGAAACATGTTGCTGACCCCGGCTGGTATCGAACCCGCGTCCTCCTGGTCATAAGTCAGTCGCGCATCCGACTGAGCTACCGGGGCCGTTGACATGCCTAGGGGCTGACACTTAACCATTAGGCCTCTAAAACAAGATGTCTTCCTCGTTATTGCTATTTATCATATGACGTCGCTTCTGAGAGTGTAATAACGCCATGTAATATTTTCGATAATCCACTAGTGGATTAAATATGCAAATTAACTAGATACGTCCGGTAACGTTACATGTACGACGTCCTTAACGACGTCGCGTTTACTAATGGCGGAATATTTATATTTTTGTAAACAATCGGGAGAAAAATGCGTTTTAAATGTCATATGATAAATAGAATCTTGCATTCGTGCTCATGTATTATTGAATTTATTAAACTCGTTGAGGAAAAGGAATAAAATGCTCGGCAAGCCTCGCATTTTAACCCTTTTCCTCAACTCGTTTAATAAATTCAATAATACACGAGCACTCATGTAAGATCCTCTATATCAATAATTTATTAAACTCGTTGAGGAAAAGGAATAAAATGCTCGGCAAGCCTCGCATTTTATCCCTTTTCCTCAACTCGTTTAATAAATTCATTAATACACGAGCACTCATGTAAGATCCTCTATATCAATAATTTATTAAACTCGTTGAGGAAAAGGGATAAAATGTTCGGCAAGCCTCGCATTTTATCCCTTTTCCTCAACTCGTTTAATAAATTCAATAATACACGAGCACTTATGTAAGATCCTCTCTAAACACAACATTAACCAATGTATGTCTAGCAGCCTCTTGTGGGGACATTTGCTAAATCCCCGGGAATTGACGACATTCCGAACACAGATACTGGTGCCTTAATATACCACACTGTTTAACAATATTTAAGAGACTGGCATCATGCCATCTAAATGCGTCGGAGGAATTGTTGTATTAATTTTCAAACACAAACGGGACCCCCTCTCCGTAGACAACTACAGGCCTATCACATTGCTGAGCTGCATTGGCAAATTGTTCACTGCCGTACTTAATGACCGACTTAATACAGTAGAACTTCGATGGCTCGAACACCGCTGGCTCGTTTACCATGGCTGAGTCGAACCCTTTCTCGAGTCCCTAGGGAATTTCGCTACAGTAAGAAATAGTAAGGGGAAAATTTTGACTATTTTCGTTCCTTATCTTGCAAATGTATGCTGTATGTACTCATTAGAATCACCTCAACGAGGCGATTCTAATGAGTACATGCAGCATACATTTATAATATAGAATAACGAAAGGAAGGCCCAAACTATCCCCTTTATGCCTCCTGGCAGTAACCCTCATTGGCTCGAACTACCCCTCTCTCGAACAGATTTTCGAGGTCCAAAAGGTGTTCGAGCCATTGAAGTTCGACTGTAGGTTTTGTTTTGTTTGTTTGATTTGAGGTTTAACGTCCCCGTCAACACTGTAAAGGTCATTTTGGAGACATTGCTTCCAATTTTGTGGTATTTAGAAGAGCGTGAACTATTAGGCGAAAAAACAAAGCAGGCTTCCCACGCAATTATTCCACGACAGACCATAGTTTTCACTTCACTGTGTAATTGAACTACTGAGATTTCATGAGAAAAAATATTTTGCGCATTTATAGACTTCTCTAGGGCGTTCGACTCTGTCTGGCGGACCGGGCTTTGGAAGAAATTAATACAGACGGACATCGAAGGCACGTTTTTAACAGTTATTCAAAACATGTACCGAAATATTAAGTCATGTGTAATGGTTAATAAAAATAAAAAAAAATGAGTTCCTTTAAGAGCAATGAAAACATTCATAAGAAAGAAGATGGGTCATACTACGTAGTTTCGGCTAATAAAGCCTCATCAGTGACCCTGTAATGATCCGGCAACGAAAGCCAGAGGAAACATACTGCAATTTTGCGAATTTCAAATAGGCAGTCGATTCAAAGACTGATATAAATCAAAATGGGGTCCAAATAATTAAAAACCTGTCTAGAATATGAGTCTAAACCAATAATTTATTTCCGATTTCTCAGACTATTTACGCTGATCTCAAAGGACCAAAAGTAAAATATAAACTGCAATGAAAAATCCTCCTTTTTTGGCTGCTATCGTGGATTACGGCAAGGCGAAAACTTGTCCCCCGTACTTTTCGCGTTGTATCTGAACGACCTGGACGACTATGTTGTCTCTGTTTGACACGAGGCAGAAAAATCTATCCGTTTAGCCATTCTCCTTAAATATGGAATGTTACTATTTCAGCAAAAACGAAAGATGTCTGTCAACGTTCTGTACAAAAGGATGTTTATACTGCTGAGTGTGTGTTCACTTGTTACTGCGAATGAAGGTAAACATCGTGATAAATGCCCCTGTGACGTTTTCATACCAGAGATGTCCGCTGTCTGCAGAGGAAAAGACCTTACCAGTGTTCCAGATTGTATTCCGAATAACACGCGATCTCTAGATCTTAGCTTCAACCATTTGATATACAGCCAAGGACAATTCCAGAGATTCCAAAATCTTGAGCAACTTGACTTGTCTTATAACGACGTATTTGTGGCACACAGTGATTCCTTTCGTTCCCTTTTTCATCTTCAAAGTCTAGATATAGGATCTACAAATTTTACTTACTTGACTGATGACACTTTCGCTGATCTCCATAATCTCATAGATTTGGTACTTTCCGGGTATGGTGAAACATTAAATCTCAATCAGGAAATGTTTGCACCACTGAAACATTTAGTCACGCTAGATTTAAGCCAAAACATGGACCTCTATATACACAATTATTTGTTTAACGAGCTTGCGAAATTAGAAGAACTTACTATTAGCGAAACCAGGGGGTTACTTCAATTAAATAACCACTCCTTTGAGGGATTGACTGCTTTGAAGACTCTGTCACTGGCAGATCCACGTATGATAATGTTTCCAGAAAACGCATTAAAACCACTGCTTAACCTGGAGGAGATCTATTTGCAAGGACTGTGCAGTGTATTGATCCCTGATTTCAAGTGTACGACAATTGATAAGCGATTGCAATATGCTCCGTCCTTAAAGAGGATATACCTTGATAACGTTTTAATTAACAATCTAGGAACAGGATTTCAATCAATGACACAATTACAGGAACTGCATTTAATTCAGGGAATACATCCTGCCTGCTGTGAAGTGCCCAGATTGAAAAAAAGTCTTTTCCAAAATTTAAAAGCCGTTCCTATAACTAAATTATTTCTAGACAATTGCATTATAAAATGGATAATGCCTGATTCGTTTAGGTCATTGAGCAATCTTTCGGCACTCAGTCTTAATTTTGAAACAGATGATGATTTTATCTTTCTTGTACGCTTTGCCAGTGGCCTTCAAGATACTGCTATACAGGACATAAGTTTATCTATATCTAGTACCGTGGGTGTCTCTGTTCTGCCGCCGGGGTTTCTAGACCTCAACAAAACTGAACTAAAATCATTCGAGCTATCTCTTACATTCCTGTATACAGTCCCAGGGGATTTTATTGAGCAGCTACCAAAATCATTGGTGCATTTGATCCTGAGTAACAATATGATAGAGGTTTTGGGTTTAAGGGACCTGAAATATTTAGAGAACTTAAAAATACTTGATCTAAGTAATCAGATGGCAGATCCTAGTATAATGAAGAAAGGCGTAGAGTTCAAGCTCAGTGGGACCGAAATCGGCCCAATCACCCAACCGAAAAATCGCGAAGAACGGAATGAAAGTTTCGGTGACTGTTTGACTTTACCATATAAACTAGAATCTTTAAATGTTCGTAATAGCAGCCTTTTATGTTTCATGATTCCCTTATTTAAGAAATAGATCAGCTCTAACTGTGATTTGTTGTGTAATAAATCACAGTTTGGAGGTCAGTTGTAAAGTAGACAAATCACGAGCGCGTAGCGCGCGTGATTTGTCTACTTACAACTGACCGACAAACTGTGATTTATTGCACAACAAATCACTGGCTAGAGCTGATCTATTTCGATTCTAACACGCTGCAAATCGGCAATAATGTTGTTGTTGTTTCCTTCAAAATCTCACAACCTTTCGCCATTGTTATAAGAAATCCCGCTAAAATTATCGACTGAAACACATGCATTTATATCCTTTTCTTACGTTTTCGATGCGAGAAAATGACGTTACACCGTCTAACGTCAAGGAAATCGACTAGTGACGTCATAAATTGGGAATTTAAATGACGTCACTCGTCACGCTCTTCCGAGCTGTGATTTGTTGCAGAATAAAACACAGTTATTTTCCATTGCCTATATAGGCGCGCTGTGTTAGAATTTGCGACACAAACAACGCACTCCTCACTTTGGACGCTTCGGTACAGAGGGACAGGTCTTGCATAAAATCTAATAAATTTTGGACCAGCTTAAAAAATCTTGTCAAATTAGAGGAGTTAAATCTTGGTTGGAACTTGATCTCTGAAATTCCAAGTGATGCTTTCTCTCGGCAAAGTGTGTTGAGAACATTGTCACTCAAGGGCAACAAACTGATTGAGCTATCATTTCACGTAGGAGCTCTGATCAATTTACAGACTTTAGATCTGTCTAGTAATAGTATTAGGTACGCCACAACTGGGTTCACAAAAGAAGTCACCGTGTCGTCAAAGCTTAGTATGGACCTTAATTTATCATATGACGTCGCGTCTGGGAGCGTAATAACGCCATGTAATATTTTCGATAATCCACTAGTGGATTAATTATGCAAATTAGCTAGATACGTCCTGTAACGTTACGTGTACGACGTTCTCAACGGCGTCGCGTTTACTAATGGCTGAAAACTGACATTTTTGTAAACAATCGTGATTGAAATGCATTTTAAATGCCATATGATAAATAGAATCTTGCATTCGTGCTCATGTATTATTGAATTTATTAAACTCGTTGAGGAAAAGAGATAAAATGCTCGGCAAAGCCTCGCATTTTATCCCTTTTCCTCAACTCGTTTAATAAATTCAATAATACATGAACACTCATGTAAGATCCTCTATGACAACCCCTTGGTCTGTGATTGTAGACACCAAGACTTTGTTGCATGGCTGCGCGACACAAATGCCATTTTGGAGAAAAACGATCTAAATTGCACCTTTAAAAATGGTTCAAAAGTCAGTTTGGGTCAGATTGCCGAAATACATTATTTTCTGGAAGTTGAATGCATTATGCATGAGGTCACACTAGGGTGCGGTGCGCTTTTTACTTTTTTAAACCTCTTTTTTGGTAGCGTAGCCTTTTATTGGTATACTCGTAAGAAATTGAGGTATTTGCTATCATATGGAAGGCACACTCTGAACCCCTACCACACAAATGAAGATGAAATAGACATGGAGTATGATGTCTATATCTCGTATGAAGGAGAATCCCACGTGACTCCTGACGAGACCTTGCGTGATTTCGTCCTATACAAACTTTTACCAGGGTTGGAGCGACGGGGCTTTAAGGTTGGAATAAGGGAAGAGTTTGATCCTGGAAGAAATTTGTATGAAATGATCTCCAATACTATGCGCAGATCGAAGAAGGTGTTGGTTTTGTTGACAGAGGACTACTGTAAAGATATGTGGAATGTGTTTGAGTTTAACCAGGCTGTCATGGAGGGCATCTACACAAACAGACAAATTGCAATACCTATTTTGTTTGAGAGCTTAAGGCGTGATTCCGTTAAGGAAGAGCTGTACGCATTCCTACGGATGGAGCCAGTTGCCAGATATTCACAGGACGTCAGCGACAGAGCGTTTATTGATTATGTTTGTGAGAAGATTAGGGACACGACCAGGCAATTTAACTGAATTTGTCAGAACAATTGTGTCACGATAATGTGCGTTAAAGACATCTTGTGTGTCTTGCTCTAATGATTCGAAAGCACCCAACCTCTAATTACAAAAAGGACGTTGCCCACGCCAGTATAGGCTAGGAGAAAATGATTGGGCTGCACGGTTCTTCCTCGCAGAAACCCACCGAACATAAAGACTTGCTAATCACTTAGAATATAAGAATCTGATATGGGGTTCTGTTGTAGATGAGCGTTTCCAACCCGAGGGGTGACCGTGCTGAGCGGAACCGAGGCTACGCCGGGGTTCCGCTCAGCACGGTCATCCCGAGGGTTGGAAACGCCCATCTACAACAGAACCCCATATTGGATTCTTTTTCTTGCACAACACCTCCGGTTAGTTTTGACAGCTTGCACATGTATATTGTTTACAAAATAAAAGTAGTGCGGAAGTAGTTCCGGCAGTTGAATAAAATTGAAGCGCATTTATGTTAGGTGCCTGGGTCGGAACACCAGGGTCAGAACATAAATTTCTATCCCAGGCGGTTCTAACGAGTACCAACAATCTATATCTCAGAGCAGAAATAAGAAAAATAAGGTTTACTCCTGCAAACCCCAGTTTCACTATATAAAAGTGGGGTTAGAGGGGGTCAAAATTATATAGGCGTGTTTTCGTGATGGATGCGATTCATAAAACCTAAGCTGTTTCTCTGGACGTTGCTTGAATATAGAGGATCGTACATGAGTGTTCATGTATTATTGATTTTATAAAATTCGTTGAGAAAAAAGGGATGATGAAATGCGAGGCTTGACCGAGCCTTTTTTCGTTTTTCCTCAACAAGTTAAATAAATTTTATAATACAAGAACACGAATGCAAGATTCTATTTATCACATGACATTTAAAATGCATTTTGTTCAAGAGTTGTAGCAAAATGTTGTCAAAATTTCGCCATTAGTAGACGCGACGTTCTTAAGAACATCGTACGTGTAACATTACGGGGCATTTCTAACTACTTTGCATATATAATCCACTAGTCGAGATTAATACATGGCGTAATTGCATTCTCAGCTGCGACGTCATACGATAAATGTCATTTCTTCTCTATGTTGGATGAATGCCGTACAAAATTGGAAGCAATCTCTCCAAACATGACCTCAGCAGTGTTGATGGGGACCTAAAACCACAATACAAACAAAAACAATATAACAAGAATAGACGAATACATATTCTTGCATAAATACCTTTGCGCATGGCTGTTTGAAGCCATTGTCAAATGGAACGAAAGCCGTGCTCAAACAGCCAAAACCATGTTCAAATCATGAAATTCGCGTGCTGTTTGAACATAGATTTTGAGCTTTTGATATCACAAGACGGGCCGCTTTGTATACGTTACGTTAAGCGACGTAACGTTATCGCCCTGAACGTAGCGTTTTAGAGTTCAATGATGACGTCCCTGCATGACAACGTCATTGTGAACAACAGTCTGAAATGGCCGCCATTTTGGTTTGCCAATCGCATTTGAAGAGTTTATATGGTATTTATATGGAGCTTTTGGGCGTTTTCTTCAAAATTTGCTGTCGGATTCGTAAGTAATGCAAGAACAACGATCATCCATGGTTATTTCATTGCATTAACATTTGCCGGACCCCTCGGAAGATATTTGAACATTCGGCCTAGCGGCCTCATGTTCAAACAGCTTCCTCGGGATCCGGCAAATGTTAATGCATGAAAAACCATGGTTGATCCCTATATTGACAGATGAAATATTGTGTATATTTGTTTGGTTTGAGGTTTAACCTCCCCGTCAACAGTGTAAATGCCATTTTGGAGACTCTGCTTCCAATTATGTGTCTTGCCACTTAATCTTTATGAGTTTTCTAAGACAGCTAGTATGGAAGTGATTCAGTCGTTTGGCGTGCCGTTGGTAAACATGTTTCACACGCATACAATAGTGTTGGCAGCACCACACCTCTGTAGACTTTCAGTTTTGTGTCAAGTCTGATTTCACTTCGATTCGAGACACTACCACGTAGTCGGCCAAATGCTGTACTAGCTTTAGCAATCGTGGCATCGACTTCATCATAAATTTATCTGTTTCTAGGGACACAATACAAGTCAAACATTACAAGAACATGTTATTTTGTCTGTGTAACATGAATCTGCAGTCCAAAGTGTCCAATTACTGCGGCAAAAATGTCTTAGGGTCGTATCGAATTTCAAGGATTCACATGCCTTCGCCCTCTTAGTCATATTATTGTATCGATATCAAGTGAAGCTACTAATATGACAGGAAAGACATGTATCGATTGTGAAATATAAGAAAAAAAGAAAGAAACGTGTCAAAACTGATTTTATGTGTCATGTTATGCAGATCTGTTCCGAAAGAAAAGAAAAAATGGTGATCACCAACCAAGGAACCAGATCTGTCATATATCATAGCAAATCTGTCGGGCACACGACCTCTGGTCGGCGTCGAGCTTGCGTCTATGCAACGTCTTGCATCGACGCTGGTGCGACGTGGGTTACTCGTTGTGTAATAACTTCTGACAGGTACGTCTTTTCTACGGAACCCGGGAAGGGACATAATTTTTTTTTAAATATGTTGTGCGAACAAGATATTTAGTTGTGCGTACCAGATAATATGTTGTGCAGACAAGATATTATCATGTGCGGACAACATAATTTATGTTGTGCGGACAACATATTATCTTGTGCGGACAAGATAATATCTTGTGCGGACAAGATATTATCTTGTTCGCACAACATATTATCTTGTTTGCACAACATAGAGCTATGAAAGTTTTGCGAACAAGATATTATCTTGTGCGGACAAGATATTATCTTGTTCGCACAAGAAAATATCTTGTCCGGACAAGATATTATCTTGTACGCACAAGATGTTATCTTGTCCACACAAGATCTATGATGTGCGGACAAGATATTATGTTGTCCGCTGTGCGAACAAGATAAAATCTTGTCCGCACAAGATAATATATTGACTGCACAAGATAATATCTTGTCCGCACAAGATAATATGTTGTCCGAACAAGATAATATCTTGTCCGCTCAAGATATTATCTTGTTCGCACAACATAATAAAAAAATCATGTCCCTTCCCGGGTTCCGTACTTTTCCGCAAGTAGGTATGATTGCAAATATGGAGTTCAACCTCCATCGGCCTTTATGTTGTATCATGAACGTAAAACACTGTATTTTGTATTTTCTGTTGTTCAGCCATTTATATTTTGTATCGTCAACATGTGATAGTATTATATAATATGCATGCTGATAGACTAGAAACTGTTATAGTTTACGTCTAAATAAAATTCTGTTCTGTTCTGTATTTCAGCTGAAAAATGGGCGTCGCAATTCAACATTTCGCCTAATTTAACTTCGTACTAAAATAATGCCGTTTACAGCCCGAATTGTTAAATCCATCATGAAAACATGTCTATATAATTTTTACCCCATTGAACCCCACTTTTATATAGTTAAACTGGGGTTTAAATGGGTAAACCTTATTTTTCTTATTTCTGCTCTAACATATAGATTGTTGGTACTCGTTAGAACCGCCTCGATGAGGCGGTTCTAAAGAGTGCCCACAATCTATATTTTGAGCAGAAATAAGAAAAATACCACAATTTTTCATCATAAAATTTTATTTTTTTTTCGGCGATAAAGTTTACAATGTATTTGTATAAATGTTTTTTTTTTCGTACTGAACCTCAGTTCTCTCTCATTATCTTTCTCTTCTCCTATTTTCGCCTTAACCCAAGAAGGGAAAACAACCCATGTTCGCCTTAACCCCAGAAAGGGATATAACCCATGTTCGCCTAAAACCCGAAGGGAACACAGACGGTGTATGTTATATGCACTCCAGATTTGCAAGCTCATCATGAAAGCACGCCTATATAATTTTGACCCCCTTAAACCCCAATTTTATATAGTAAAACTGGGGTTGGAAGGGGTATACAGTTTTTTTTTTTATTTCTGCTCTAAAATATAGATTGTGGGTACTCGTTAGAACCTCCTCACCCAGAAGGGGACACAACCCATGTTCGCCTTAACCCCAGAAGGGGACACAACCCATGTTCGCCTTAACCCCAGAAGGGGACACAAGGCATGTTCGCCTTTACCCCGAAGGGGACACAACCCATGTTCGCCTAAAACCCGAAGGGGACACAGACAGTGAATGTTATTTGTACTCCAGATTTGCAAGATCATCACGAAAACACGCCTTTATAATTTTGACCCCCTTAAACCCCACTTTTATAAAGTAAAACTGGGGTTCACAGGGGTATACAGTATTTTTTTTTTATTTCTTTTCTAAATTATCAATTGTGGGTACTCGTTAGAACCGTCTTACCCAGAAGGAGAAACAACCCATATTCGCCTTAACCCCAGAAGGGGACACAACCCATGTTCGCCTTTACCCCAGAAGGGGACACAACCCATGTACGCCTTTACCCAAGAAGTGGACACAGACGGTGTATGTTACATGCACTCCAGATTTGCAAGGTCATCACTTAAACACGCCTATATAATTTTGACCCCCCTAAACCCCACTTTTAAAAAGTAAAACTGGGGTTTACAGGAGTAAACATTAATTTTCTTATTTCTGCTCGAAAATATAGATTGTGTGTACTCGTTAGAACCGCCTCGATGAGGCGGTTCTAACGGGTACCCACAATCTATGTTTTGAGCATAAATGAGAAAAATATCACAATTTTTCATCTTAAAATTTTCATTTTTTCGGCGTTTACAACGTATTTGTATAAGTGTGTTTTCGTACTGAACCTCTTTTCTCTCTCATTCTCTTTTTCTTTCTCTCATTTTCGGCTTAAACCCAGAAGGGGACACAACCCATGTTCGCCTTAACCCCAGAAGAGGACACAACCGATGTCCGCCTTAACCCAAGAAGGGGACACAGACGGTGTATGTTATATGTACTCCAGATTTGCAAGCTCATCACGAAAACACGCATATATAATTTTGACCCCCTTAAACCCCACTTTTTTACAGTAAAACGTGGGTTTAAAGGGGTATTCAATGTTTTTCTTAATTCTGCTCAAAATGTAGATTGTGGGTACTCGTTAGAACCGCCACGCCGAGGCGGTTCTAACGAGAACCCACAATCTATAATTTGGCTCTAAAACCTAGATTGTGGGTACTTGTTAGAACCGCCTCACCGAGGCGGTTCTTATGAGAAACCACAATCTAGATTTTGAGCATAAATATGAAAAAAAAAACTCAGGATTTTTATCTGAAAAAAAAAAAATCATTTTTGGTGTTAAAAGTTTACCAATATATTTGAATAGGCGTGTTTTCGTGATGGAACGCCTACACATTAGTCACGTGATTACGGTAGGGAACCTTAACCTGCACAGAGAATGACTCTCTCTCTGCACAGGGGGCCTCCAGTTAACGTCCCGATCCGAAGGACGGTACACTTTATGACATGATGCCAATGGCGCATGTTCGTGCACCGAAATTCTATCACCGCTGCCGGGGATCAAACCGGAGGCCTTAGCATCGGGGGCAAGTGTACTAGCCTTTGATGCACTAGCCTCTGAGCCATCACGAAAACACGCCTATTTAATTTTGACCCCCTTGAACCCCACTTTTGTATAGTAGAACTGAGGTTTACAGGAGTAAACCTTATTGTTCTTATTTCTGTTCTAAAATATAGATTGTGGGTATGAGGCGGTTCTAGCGAGTACCCAAAATCTATAGGTGGAGCAAAAATAAGAAAAATATCACAAGTTTTCATTCACAAATGTTCTTTTTTCGGCGGTAAAGTGTAAACTGTATTTGTATAGGCGAGTTTTCGTAATGCATCACGCTTATGTTTTTACACTCAATATGCCTAGCGTCAAGAAAGGAGTGCATTTGAAAACGTGCAGACCCAGATCAGACGCCGCAAGAAACGGCGTCCGATCTGCATCTATATTATTTGCTTGAAGTAAGGAATGTTCCATAAAAACTTTCAATAAATAAAATTTTAGCTACATCTCAAACTTGAAAAGGTTGTGCCAGGAGCTATTTGGTTGTCAAATATGGGTAAATGGACAAGTCTGTTTTAAAGTATTTTTTATTTTATTGTTATAGTTTAACGGCCCTGTAATGGTTATTTGCTTCTCTCGAGCCGATTGTCAATCAGAGGTGGGCAAATAGAGGAGTATCCGGAGAAAAAAAATCTCACCCTGAGACAGCGCTCGTACCCACCTGTTCATAGAGTTTGGGTTCTCGCCCAAATGTGTGTTTGAGTTTTACGTCCCACCACATCTAGAGTCATACGGAGACGTGCATCACGTGATCAAGTCCATGAAATGAACACCCCACTAAACCTTACTTCATATAGAGAAAACTGTGGTTTACGGGGGTATACATTATTTTTCTTATTTCTGATACAAGACATAGGTTGTGAGTACTCGTTAGAACCACCTCAATGAGGTGGTTCTAACGAGCACACACAACCTATATTTTTGAGTATTAATAAGTAAAATATCACAAATTTTCATCGGAAAAGTAGCAATTTTGGATGTATGAAAAATGCAGTATGTCACATGGGTGTGGTATCGTAATAAAAGACTCGTCCGAAAGTCTGGAGAATGCCCGAATCCAACCCACGGCCCCTGGTTTGTGGGGCGTGTATCTTGACCACTAAACCACGAAGGTTTCTATGTACTTCACTGTACGAAAATAGGAGGACCCGGAGAAAACCTACTTCACTTGCCGTTACAGAAATTTGAATTTCACATATGAGTCGAGTGAGGTACAAACTCACAGATGTGAGAGACCTTATCATTAAGGGACAGCACTCTCACCGACCAGGCCATGGTTGTCCGATCTTAGATGGTTACTCGTTCTAACTCATTCACTTATTTCGAGCCGATCATTAATAAGCGGGGGAGAAATCCGTAGTATCCCGAGAAAAGATACCTGGCTTTCTGTCATGTGACCCAAATGAGGGATGAGATACTTAATGTTTAACCCTTATCATGCTGAATAATCAAATTAACCACGCCCATTTCTGATTATCAGCCAATCAGATTACATGATCTAATATTTTCGTTCACATCAACAAACTGAATGTCAAACAGTGAAGATCCTGATCAGATTGCTTCTCCATCTGATCTGGATCTACACGGTTTCCAACGATAGGGGTTGTCGTGACCAGCAGGATAAGATTTAAGAGACAGCGCTCTTATTCACAAGGCAAAGGAGGCTCGTTATTTCAAGGGTTAGTTTTTGTTTTTCTTTGTTTGATTTGAGTTTTAACGTCCCCGTCAACACTGTAAAGGTCATTTTGGAGACGCTGCTTCCAATTTTGTGGGACATTTACCCGACATTAAGATGAAATAACATCTCAATCCCTGCCGCCCAATGAAACCAAGTTAGTTCCTCTAAGCTATTTACCAGTACTCGTGTGCGGGTCGGTTTCAGCTCTGCGCGGAAGCATCATGCAGCCCATCTATTTCTTCAAGCCCCGAAGGGCGGGGGCCGTAAGGGTTAGTTAAGTGTGGTGATAAATAGGCACTCTCTCCACCACCCCTTTACTTAATCCCCTTACTGTTCCTTTGTTTGTTTGCGGTCGGAATTCACGATCATAAAATGGACGATTTACCTGCTCATCACGAGAACACGCCTATTTAATTTTAACCCCCTTGAACCCCACTTTTCAAAGGGAGACAACTTTAGGGACTTCCTGTTTGCTGTCAAACAGAAAAGGGATCTACTCGTAAAGGAAAGAATTTGCTCCTCAGGAGCAAAGTCTTTCCTTTAAGAGTTGACCACTATTGACATGGGAGGCAAAAATACAGGAGTTGCCGCCACTGAGGGTGTTGCCATTCCCCTTAAGTGGAAAGATAAAACTGTTGTACGGAAGCCCTGGAGGGACATTTATTTATAAGTTAAATATTATTACTTATGACTTATTTATTATCATTCTCTAACGAGTACCCACAACCTATGTACAGAAGCCTCCGTGGTGCAGTGGTTACGCTACTCGCCTTGTAAACCAGGGGTCGCAGGATCGATCCCGGGCTTCCCCAGACTTTCGGATGAGTCTTTAAACCGAGGTCCCGTCTCCGTATGACCTTAGCTGTTGGTGGGACGTTAAACTAAAACTCACTCACTCACAACCTATGTACTGAAGCAGAAACAAGACAAATAATGCATACCCCGTAAACCCTAGTTTTCTCTATATGGGCCCCGTCAAGCGATTTTGGTACTTATCGCCTATGCGAGCAGCGAAAGTTCAGGCGAGCCTGCGCATCCGCGCAGTCTCGCCAGAACCTTCGCTGCTCGCTCATACAAGCAGTGAATCAAGAGGAACCTTCAGACAGAAAGCCATATCCCTGGCCCCTCTGAATGGCTGGGCATGCGCAGTTAAAATTTGTCATGACGGAATGCTCGAAGACACAAATTCGCTTGGCGGGGCTCATATAATGTAGGGTTTAGAGGGTGTTCATTTCACGGACTTATTCACGTGATGATGATTGTTTGTGTTTTTAAGAAGTCGAACATTGACTGATTGATAAGAGGTTTAACGTCCACAATAACACTTTAAAGGTCATTTTGGAGACGTTGCTTAGGGTTTTGAGGGACTTTTACCCGACATTGAGAGGAAATTACATCTCAAGCCCTGCAACCCAATGAAAGCAATAGGGTTTATAAGTATGGACGGTCCGACACTCGCACCGCTTTGCCTGGGAAGGCTTAGATCCTCTAAGCAGTTTACCAGTACTCGTATGCGGGTCGGTTTCAGCTCTGCGTGGAAGCATCATGCAGTCCATCTATTTCTTCAAGCCCCGATGGGCGGGGACTGGAGAAGTCGAACAAATCTATCGATAACTTGTTGAGAAATTAATCACAATTTGGTGATTATACTTCTAAATTAGATCAAAACACAAGCGGGCCGTCGTCGGATGCGGGTTCGATACCTGCCGGTGTCGGCAAAATTCTTTCGTGGAGATGTGTCATGGAATCGTTTCTACAGTCATTCCTTCCCTTCCGCTGATTCAAGAATACCTGTGATAAATGTTTGAACTGTGTGGGGTATAGCAGTTGCAAATTTTCTACGGTCATTCTCTCCCTTCCACTAAGTCAAGAAAGGCAGTTGTCAATCTCTGGCGAAAGAATGTGCACTGTACTCAGGGTTAACCGCTTACGTATGAGCCTGCCAAAGTGTGGATTGGTTAACTGACCGGCTCAAAAACGACCGACTAGGAGGTTGAACTCCAAAACAAACAAACAAACAAACAAACATACAAATAAACAAACAAACAAACAAATCACAAGCCCCTAGGTGTGCTCATGATTTGTCTACTTACATCTTATCCCCCAAAACATTGAGTTTTTGATCAACAAATCGCACACTAGTGCTGGTCGATTTCGAGTCTTTAAACACACTAGTCCAAGAATCGACAGTCATTTTCTATTTCACTTCAACCTTCAACATTAACAGCAGAAGCCCTTCCAGCACTTTTTCACTCCATTGCACACATCTACGGAACCCGGGAAGGGACATGATTTTTTTATTTTATAAGTTGTCCGCACAAGATAATATCTTGTTTGCACAACATATATCTTGTGCCTTGTGCGCACAAGATAATATCTTGTTCGCACAACTTCCCAAGATCTATGTTGTGCAAACAAGAAAAAATGTTGTGCGAACAAGATATTATCTTGTGCGCACAAGATAATATGTTGTCCACATAAGTTAAATTATGTTGTCCACACAAGATCACATCTTGTGCGCACAACATAATATCTTGTCTGCACAACTTAATATCTTGTTCGCACAACATATAAAAAAATATTCATGTCCCTTCCCGGGTTCCGCACACATCTATGTCATTTTTTGTTATGTTTTTGGATGCAAAAAAAATAAATAAATAAAAAATAAAAAAAATAAACAAATAAAAAAAATAACGTTTCACCATCTACTTTCATAGATTCTTCGAGTGACGTCATCAAACGGCGGCTTTTGGCATCACGTTCTTCTACTCGTGATTGGTTGAAAATCACAGCCTATAGGAGCTCTGTGTTAGAATGATTGTTTGTTTGTTTGTTTGTTTGTATTCAACACGAAAAACGCTTATATAATCAAACCCCACTTTTATATAGTAAAACTGGGGTTTACAAGGGCATACATTATTTTTCTTATTTCTGCTCAAAACATAAATTATGGGTACTTGTTAGAACCGCCTCGCTGAGGCGGTTCTAACGAGTACCCAGAATCTATGTTTAGAGCAGAAATATGAAACATATCGGAATTTTTATCGGACATTTTTCCTTTTGTGTGTGTGTGGGGGGGGGGGGGGGGGGCAAAATTTTCAATATATTAGAACAGGCGTGTATTCGTACTGTGGTAAAACGGCTGAGTCAAAACTATTAAGGTCATATCGAGTCGATCAGATTACATAGCTACACTTTTGCTGGACAGGGTTGTACGGTTGTAAATAAACGCCTTAACCTTCTTTCGTCATGGACCGATAACTGCCCTTCTCGAATCAGCGGAAAAGAGAAAATAACCGTAGAAAAGATGGCGGTTCATCACGTGAACAAGTCCGTGAAATGAACACCCCACTTAACCCCATTTTATATAGAGAAAACTGGGGATTACGGGGGTAAATATTATTTTCCTTATTTCTGCTCCAAGACATAGGTTGTGGGTACTCGTTAGAACCGCTTCAATGAGGCGGTTCTAACGAGCACCCAAAACCTATTTTCTGAGTATAAATAAGAAAAATATCACAAATTTCCATCGGAAAAATTTCCTTTTTGGAGGTATGAAAAAATGCACATTATCACGCGGATGTGTTATTGTAATGCTTCTGTCGCAGTTTATTTTTGTTATGGCTTGTCTTTGGGTGTTTGTGTCGCTTATATTATATTGTTTTGGATAGCCAATTGGCCATTTTGTGGGAAAGTAACTGTCCTTTTGGCTTCCACTATTGATGTTTTCATTAGGGTCTGTTGTTTCATGTGTCTGTTTCTTTCCCTTTGGTGTCTCTGATTTTGTTTGATTTGAGGTTTAACGTCACCGTCAACACTGTAAAGGTCATTTTGGAGACGTTGCTTCCAATTTTGTGAGACTTTTACCCGACATTGAGATGAAATGACATCTCGAGCCCTGTCGCCCAATGAGACCAATAGGGTTTATAAGCATGGACGGTCCGACACTCGCACCGCTTTGCCGGGGCAGGGCTTAGATCCTATAAGCAGTTTACCAGTACTCGTATGCGGGTCGGATTCAGCTCTGCGTGGAAGCATCACGCAGCCCATCTATTTAGTCAAGCCCCGATGGGCGGGGGCGGTGGTGTCTCTGATGGGAGCTGTGGGTTAATAAAACATTTCAAATCTCCAAAAGGATAACTTTCTGATGAAAACGTGTTATATTTTCTAATTTATACATAAATCCACAACAAAACATAGGTTGCAGGTGCTCTTTAGAACCGCCTCATTGAGTACCCAGAACCTATGTGTTAGAGGAGAGAAAAATATCAAATACCGCTGTAAATCCCCCACTTTCTTCTTTACAATGTAGGGTCTCTTTACGAAAACACGCCTATACAAATACATTTACCGCCGAAAAAATGCTTATTTTAAGGCGAATAATTGTGATATTTTTCTTATTCCTGCTCTAAAATATAGATTGTGGGTACACGTTAGAACCGCCTCATTGAAGCGGTTCTAACGAGTACCCACAATCTTTATTTTAGAGCAGGAATAAGAAAAATAATGTTAACCCCTGTAAACCCCAGTTTATCTATATAAAATGGGGTTCAAGGGGGTCAGAATTATATAGGCGTGTTTTCATGACGTATAGGGATGCTTATTACATGGCCTTGTTAACGTGATTGGTCTCAAATAATAGTACGAGTGTTACTGCTGAGCCCGAATAGGACCGTGAAAACTTGGCTTGTTGGCTTGTCTGGCCAAGAAAACTATCTATCTGATTTTCATACTTTCAAGTCTTGCATGCGCGTTTTTGTTCTTACATTCATATTCGAAAGAAAGCCTTCAATAGAGTATTGGCTATATTTTCTACGTCCTTTGAGATCATTGATTCCATTTCGGTCGGTTGGTTGATTTGAAGTTTAACGTCCTCGTCAACACTGTGAAGATCATTTTAGAGACGTTGCTTCCAATTTTGTGAGACTTTGACCCGACAATGAGATGAAATGACATCTCAAGCCCTGCCGCCCAATGAAACCAATACTGTTTAAATGCATGGACGGTCCGAATCGCACCACGTTTCCTGGGCAGGCTTAGAACCCCTAAGCAGTCATGTGCGGTCAATTTCAGCTCTGCTTGAAAGCATCATGCAGCCCAATCTATTTCTTTAAGCCCCGATTGGCGGGGGCCCAAAACTATTTGTCGGTCTCCGATGCGGCCAAAGAGGCCGAAACGAGCATGTCTGGCCAAGAACGAAAAGCTTGTACTCTCCATGGGTCTCAATTAAGCGTTGTAGTCATTGTTTTAAAGGACTGGCTTTTTAGAAAAGATACAGCTTTCTTCGACTTAACGTGATACTTTTAGGCTTTTAAGCGCCCCCGCTCATCTTGGCTTCGAGAAATAGATTGGGCTACATGGTATTTCCGCGCCGAACTAAAATCTTCCCAACTTTAGTAGTGGGGAAACCGCTAACAGGTCTAAGCTTGCCCTGGAAAAGTGGTGCGAGGCGGACCACTTCTTAAACTCTAGCAGTTTCTTTCGATGGTACGGTGCGAGATGTCATTTCATCTCCATATCGGGTAAAAGTCCCACAAAGCGAAGCGAAGTTTCCAAAATGACCTAAATAGTGTTGACGGGGACGTAAAACCTCAACAGAAACAAACTAAACTTCTTAACTTTATACACTCGTTGGTTGTGTGTCAGTCTCTTCTGTGGTTGCAGTTTGCAAAATGCCTCTGTCTTTACACCGGCAGAATATGTTAAAAACAGAACAAGCGCCACTGATGAACCCTAATTCGCCAAAACTTAGCTTGTCTGGCTCAGAAAACTATCTTCCTGATTTTCATTTCTTTGCGTTCTTATATTCGATAGAGAGCCTTCATTATTGTGCGGGTTATATTTTCTAGTTCCGTTTGAGATCATTGATTCCACGGTGGAATCTTGAATTTTTTATGGTCTCTGTTGAGGCCTCGCTGGCCGAAACTAACTAGTCTGGTCCAGAAAAAAAAAACTCGTACACTCTACGGTTTTCAGTACCGTGTTGTAGTCTTGGTTTCCAAGGGATGGCCGTTTTGTAGAGCATTAAAATAGCTTTCTTCGACTTACGAACGTAATTCTTTTGGGCTTTTAAGGGGAATGTGAACACCTGGCAGATTTGCCTTCCATTTTTCAAAGGGAGACAACTTTTGGTACTTCCTGTTCGCTTTTCTGTAAACCCTGCCCCCCCCCCCCCCCTCTGAAAAAGGGGTCTACACCTAAAGGAAAGAATTTGCGCCTCAGGAGCAAATTATTTCCTTCAAGAGTTTGACCCCTGTTGACATGGGAGACAAACATATCATTGTAGGAGTTGTCTCCCCTGAAAGTGTTCCCATTGCCCTTAAAACTTTCGAATTTTATACACTCGTTGGTTGTGTGTCGGTCTCATCTGTAGTTGCAGTTTGCAAAATGCCTCTGTCTTTACACCGGCAGAATATGTCCATGTTAAAGACTATGAATATGGCGGGGTTAGCTGCACTGTTTAATGGGTAGAGTAACTGTATCAACATATTCCATCCGGGTTCTATTAGTCCATGTCCATAGATGGATATGAGTGTGATCACAAAATATGGGGTCCAGCAGATGAAAAATGCTGAAAATAAATGAAACAGTCCCAGATACATCACGTGAACTCGTCCGTGAAATGAAGACCCCACCCCTAAACCCCACTTTATATAGAGAAAACGGGGTTTAATCTATATAAAGTTGGGTTTATATAGAGAAAACGAAGGTTTATGGGGGTATATTTTACAGTCGAACTTCAATGGCTCGAACAACTTTGGGTCCACGAAAATCCGTTCGAGACAGGGGTAGTTCGAGCCACTGAGGGTTATTGACAGGAGGCGTAACGGGGTTAATTTTTTAACATCTTTTCAATGTTCTATAATAAAAAATGTATGCTGTGTGTACTCATTAGAATCGCCTCATCGAGGCGATTCTAATGAGTACACACAGCATACATTTGCAAGATAAAAGAGTAAAATCTCCTTAATTATCCCCCACTAATTCTTTTGTAGAGGATTTCGCTAGGGACTAAAGAATGGGTTCGACACATCCATGGTAAACGAGCCATCGGTGTTCGAGCCATCGAAGTTCTACTGTATATATTATTTGTACTTATTTCTGCTCCAAGACATAGGTTGTGGGTACTCGTTAGAACCGCCTCACTGAGGCGGTTCTAACGAGCACCCACGACCTAAGTTTGAGCATTTATAAGAAAAAATATCAAGAATTTTCATCAGGAAAGTAGTCATTTTGGAGATGTAAAAAAATGCACTATGTCGCACGGGTCACTTATCGTAATTGGTCGTATCTACGTGAGCAATCTTTGTCGATTTCGACAATCTATCGAGTGCTTATTCTAATTCAAGTGCCGATGTGTATCGAACTGTCCAAGCATATTTATCCATCAATCGGTCGAATTCGAAAAAAAGTACGTCGAATAACTTATCACGATTTCAAATCTGTGCAAAAGACACCCATTTAAACCCCGCTTTTTATAGAGAAAACTGGGGTTGTGCGGTATACAATATTTTTTCTTATTTCTGCTCCAAGACATAGATTGTGGCTACTCGTTGGAACCGCCTCATCCTCGGATGAACCGCCTCGATGAGGCGGTTCTATCGAGCACCCACAACCTATGTTTTTAGTTTAAATAAAAGAAAATGTCACAAATTTTCACCAGAAAAAAAAGAGTCGTTTTAGAGATATGAAAGAATGCACTAAGTTATTGTAATAACATGACCTCATGCAAAGACAATGTCGAAATCGTTTAATCCATCGCGTAGACACGACATTATATCAGTAGTAATACAATGTTATTAATCAAGTAATTTCGTATTGGGCCAGATACAGGTCCGAGGTCTGCTGCATTGGCCCGAGGCCGAAGGCCGAGGCCAATACAGCTGACCGAGGACCTGTAACTGGGACAATGCGAAATTACTTGATTAATGACAATTTTATTAATTGACACAATTAAAAAACATGATAATTGATTTTTTGACCTCACTTGACCTCAGTTAATATTAGTTGACCTGGTGTTAATACGGATGACCTCAGATCAATACAGGATAGTCAATTAATAATAGAGATTATTAATTGATTATCCTGTATTGATCGGAGGTAATTCGTATTAACACCAGGTCAACCAATATTAACCAATATTTACATTTCCAGTGTAAAGCCTAATTTAAACCTATAGAAAACAATGTACATTTAGTTCATACTACCATAAATGCATCGAGTCACATGATTTTCAGTGACGTCAAGTGACGTCAGTCTAAACTATGGTTCTCTACGATCTGATTGGGAGTTGGCAACGTCAACGCTGTTCTGCTCTTTGTTGAGAAACCACGTGTAAATGCTTTTCAGCTTTAAAAGTGTGCCTTTTAAGTTTTTTTTTCGCCCAGTGATGAGGAACAAAGGATGTAAATATAAGAAATAAACTTTTTTTTTTCTGCTGTTCATGAAAGTATGAACGATAGCGGGTCGCTAGCAAAATTTACCCGAACCCCTTCGGGGCTCATTTATTTTGGAGGCGACCCACTGAGTTCATAATTACATGAACAGCAGAAAAATAAAATTCATTCTTCAAGTAATCATGTTTTTTGATTGTGTCAATTAATAAAATTGCCATTAATCAAACAAAAAACATTATACAATAAAACTAATCTTATCATGACGTATATGTTTTCCCGGTAACTGCATGGTGTCTAACACAGCGCGTCTACATGGGCTCCGTCAAGCGATTTTGGTACTTATCGCCTATGCGAGACTCGCCAGAACCTTCGCTGCTCGCTCATACAAGCAGTGAATCAAGAGGAACCTTCAGACAGAAAGCCATATCCCTGGCCCCTCTGAATGGCTGGGCATGCGCAGTTTAAATTTGTCATGACGGAATGCTCGAAGACACAAATTCGCTTGGCGGGGCTCATATAAGAACTGGAAAAGAGATAATAAACCTACAACCAACCCACTGGGCAGAAGAGTTTGACGACTGACTTTAAAAAGCCACCGTTTTATGACTTCGTTGATGTGAGTACTGAAAGTTTGTGTGTGTGTGCTTTCGCATCAAAAACATTATAAAAGGGCATAAATGTGTGTGATACAGTCAATAATGATAATAAATCATTGTGTATCAGACAATTCTAAGTAGGCAAATCACTCGCGCTACGTGCTCGCGATTTTATTTAGTTCATGGCTGACCTCACAAACAGTGATTTATTACTCAACAAATCACTTCTGGAGCTCATATAAGCAATAGACGGAAAATCTAGCAAAATATATTTTCTGGAGCAAGGGGTTACTATTAAAGGAAACAACTTTTCTCGCCCCGCCCGTCGGGGCTTGAAGAAATAGATAGGCTACATGATGCTTCCACGTAGAGCTGAATCCGACCGCACACAAGTACTGGTAAACCGCCTAGAGGATTTAAGCCTGCCCAGGCAATGCGGTGCGAGTCGGGCCGTCCATGCATATAAACCCTTTTGGTTTCATTTGGCGACAGGGCTTGAGATGTCATTTCATCTCAGTGCCGGGTAAAAGTCCCACAAAATTGGAAGCAGCGTCTCCAAAATGACCTATACAGTGTTGACAGGGACGTTAAACCTCAAATCAAACAAATCATAAAAATAGAAATAGTACGACGTCTATATTGTTAATCGATAATATAACTGTCGGAGAAACAACAGCACTTGCGTGCAACCATTCCATTCTCTGTACTGCAGTCTCGATAACACAGTGGTTAGCGCGTTCGACTTATGATCGAGAGGTTGTGAGTTCGAATCCGGCATTTCAGATGTCGGCACTCGGTAGTGTTTAGAAGCCCCTGTGGTGTAGTGGTCATGCTACTCGTCTGATACGTAATAGCTATATCCATTGTTTTTGTGAAATATTGGTAAATATTTGTACTGATTGATATCTGTACAGGATAATTTGACGAGCCCGCTAGGGCGAGTCTAATTATCCTGTACAGATGTCAATCAGTACAAATATTTACCAATATTTCTCGAAAACAATTGGATATATCTGTTTTAATCCACAGCTTATTGTAACTTAAGGCGTTTTCTCTACCATGGCAGGGGTGGGGGTAGAGTCTAATGGAAGCCAAAACCGATAATGCATGAGAAGCTTTTTTCCTCGGTCAGACAAGGCTGTGTACTGACACATTTTGCAGCCGCAATTGGCAAAGTGTCACCACATTCTAGAGCCCGACCATTGGTCTGCATCTGCATTCAAAATTCGAACCCCGCCAGAGGACTGCCCATTTTACAGGACAAACGCTTAACATTGGGTGCGTTCTGTGCCTACATGACATCTTGAGCGGGGGATGTGGGAGGTGGGATTGACCTACTTCTCACATCCTCCGCGAAAGAAGTCACCCAACTCCCAATCGGCTAGCTGATAACTGTCAAGCAGACAGGAGTCAGCATATTGGCAGCCTAGGGAAAAGAGCAGTACCTACAACTAATCCCAGAAGGCGAACTGGGGGTAGCCCCTATGTGCCTATGGCGCCCGGTTACCTTAAAAACAACTGTCAGTCAGTCCGTCTTATTGTAACTTCCACTTAAAGGTAATAGATAAAACCTATTAAAGCATATTTGTTTTATTTACTGTTAATTTCAATTTCTTTTATTTGACCTGATTTACCCCGTCTGGAAAATGGATTGTCCTGTCTGAAAGGACACTGTCAGCTTCTCTGCTTCATTAATATTCAATTGGATTTGATTGGTCTAAATCCAACTGACCACAGGTTATTTGATCATGCTTTTTTAACCTGATGTTTATCACTGGGACATTTTAATGCTGAACCTTCAAGTGTAGGACTTACTTTGAACTCAGATGTGTGTTTTTGCTGCATGCAAATGTTTCATAAAATGTTTGGCACCAGTAAATGGGAGTGTATTTTGTGATAATTCAGGGATATTTTTTCTCCATAAAAAGGTATGTTGTGGGTACTCATTTTGAACAGTCTCATCCCACAAAAACATGTTGTGGGTACTCGTTGGAATTGCCTAGATGAGGCGGTTCAAGCGAGTACCCACAATTTGATTTTATGGAGCATTGGAGAAACTTAATCAGAAGAAGCACTCTGATCAGGGTCTGCACTGATTAAGTAAAGGCTATTTTAAATGTGGGTACTCATTCAAATAACCTCGGCGAGGCTATTTTAATGAATACCCACAATGTTAATTTTGTCATGCTAGAAGCCCCTTCCCATTTTAAGATCAGAAGGAGCAGTTTGGTCAGGGTCTGCACTGTTTGTCATTAAGTAAAAGCTATTTTAAATGTGGGTACTCATTCAAATAACCTCGGCGAGGCTATTTTAATGAATACCCATAATGTTAATTTTGTCATGCAGAGCTAGAGGCCTTTTCAAATTTTAAGATCAGAAGGTAGCAGTCTGATCCGGGTCTGCACTGTTTGCCATTAAGTAAAAGCTATTTAAATATGGGTACTCATTCAAATAACCTCGGCGAGGCTATTTTAAGGAATGCCCACAATGTTAATTTTGTCATGCAGAGCTAGAAGCCCCTTCCCATTTTAATTGTAGCTCAGTTGATTGGTCCATTCAAAACTGTACATGATATCAGTACATGATATCAGTACATGATATCAATACATTTATCAAAATTTATTAGTACTGCCAGCATCAAAGGAAAGTACTGGAAGCTGTGGATTAAACAAGGGATAGCAGGATCGATCCCGGGGCTTCTCCAGACTTTCGGATGAGTCTTTAAACCGAGGCCCCGTCTCTGTTTGACCTTAGCTGTTGTTGGAACGAAAACTGAAACACACTCACTCACTCGCAATGTATACCCCAGGAGATCCGAGTTTTACTTTATAAAACTGGGGTTTCATGGGGTCAAAATTATATTGGCGTGTTTTAGTGAAGTACTGCCATATATCACAGACACTGCTGTACAATACAAGGAGCCTTTCCCCCTGTGCGAGTGAGTCAGTGTTTGAGTTTTACGTCCCACTAACAGCTAAGGTAATACGGAGACGGGACCTCGGTTTAGACTCCTCCGAAAGTCTGTAGAAGCCCGGGATCGATCCTACGACCCCTGGTTTACAAGGCGAGTAGCGTAACCACTACACCACTCAGATGCGGCATATTGGATTTTTTCACATCTCAAAAATGGCTACTTTTCTGCTGAAAATTCGTGATTTTTTTCTTATTTATACTGCAGTCATAGGTTGTTGTCTTGGAACAGAAATAAAAAAAATAATGTATACCCCCTTAAACCCCAGGTTTCTCTATATAGGTTTGTTTGATTTTTGGTTTAACGTCCCAGTCAACACTGTATGGGTCATTTTGGATACGTTGCTTCCAATTGTGTGGGACTTTACCCGACACTGAGATTAAATGACATCTCAAGCCCTGTCGCCCAATGAAACTAAAAGTGTTTATAAGCATGGGCGGTCAGACTCGCACAGCTTTGCCTGGGCAGGCTTAGATCCTTTCAGCGGTTTACTAGTACTCGTGTGCGGTCGGTTGCAGCTCGACATGGAAGCAACATGCCGCCTATCTATTTCTGCAAGCCCCGATGGGCGGGGGCCTAGTTTTCTCTATATAAAGTGGGGTTTAGTGGGGTGTTCATTTCACGGACTTATTCACGTGTTCCCAATCCCAATCCCAACACCCAGTAATCACAGTACAACAATCAACAAACACCCACCACTGGCGGCCCCCGCCCATCGGGGCTTGAAGAAATAGATGGGCTGCATGATGCTTCCACGCAGATCTGAAACCGACCCAGACAGGAGTAGTGGTAAACCGCTTAGAGGAGGCAAAGTGGTGCGAGTCGGCCCGTCCATGCTTATAAACCCTATTGGTTTCATTGGGCGGCAGGGCTTGAGATGTCATTCCATCTCAACGTCGGGTAAAAGTCCCACAAAATTAATATTGGGAGCAGCGTCTCCAAAATGACCTTTACAGTGTTGACGGGGACGTTAAACCTCAAACAAACAAACAAACAAACCCACCACTGGCAGGCACTAAACGTATGAGAAAATAGAAGACAAAAACAGAATACAAGTATTAGCTTTCACAAAGAGCTTGAGTATAACTGTGCAGTACCTGAACTTGAAAGTAGAATGACAAAACAGATCACGTGTATGTCTTGTTTGCAATAAATTTGCAATTTTACTACCGCTGGCACAGAAAAGAAATAACAATTTACAAAAAAGTTATGAAAAGAAATTCATCAGTTTTTGTCGCTGTCTTCAATAGTTTTACTATATATTCTATACATTTAGAGGGTGCTTCCAAATATATGTAAATTGGACTAAAAATTTGTTCATAAAATTTCATTAGAAATACATGTGGATAATTGAAAAAGAATGTAAAATCATCACGAAAACATGCCTATATAATTTTGACCCCCTTGAACCCCACTTTTATATAGTAAAACTGGGGTTTCCGGGGCTATACCTTAGTTTTCTTATTTCTGCTCTAAAATATAGATTGTGGGTACTCGTTAGAACCGCCTCGATGAGGCGGTTCTAACGAGTGCCCACATCTATATTTTGAGCAGAAATAAGAAAAATATCACAATTTTTCATCTTAAAATTTTCATTTTTTGGGGCGATAAAAGTGGCAATGTATTTGTATAGGCGTGTTTGCGTAATGCAAAAGCCGCCTGCACAGAAAAGATATTCTTATAAGTTTTGAAGCCTCCGTGGTCGAGTGGTTACGCTACTCGCCTTGTAAACCAGGGGTCGCAGGTTCGATCCCGGGCTTTTCCAGACTTTCGGATGAGTCTTTAAACCGAGCTCCCGTCTCCTTATGACCTTAGCTGTTGGTTGGACGTAAAACTGAAACACTCACTCACTCTTATAAGTTTTTTTTATTTTATGCGGAAATAATTATCAAGTTCCTATATAAATCTATGTATTAACTTTAACCGACAGCAGTTACCTGGATATCCGTTAAGTTCGACATGATATAGCAATGGAAGAGTCCACTAGTATACAATGGGTTAGCCAACAGATACAAAGAAACGTTACATACAGTTTTGGGTCGGCCACGTTTAACACGATGCATACGTACCTAGACATATAACCAATGTCATTTTTATACTTTTCACTTTTGCTTTTGGTAAAAGTCCTGCATTTGAGTCCCTTTTATCTGAAAAAAAAATGAAAATAAAACAATAAATGAACTTCTACGGAACCCTGGAAGGGACATGCAATTTTATTGAAATATAGTGTGGGAACAAGATAATTTCTTGTGCGCACAAGATATTATCTTGTGCGAACAACATTATAAAAAGTGCGCACAAGTTATTATCTTGTGCGCACAACTTAATAATTTGTTCGCAAAAAATCATTACGCAAACACGCCTATACAAATACATTGCCACCTTTATCGCCGAAAAAATGAAAATTTTATGGTGAAAAATTGTGATATTTTTCTTATTTCTGCTCAAAATGTAGATTGTGGGCACTCGTTAGGCGATTCTAACGAGTACCCCCAATCTATATTTTAGAGCAGAAATAAGAATAAATAAGGTATACCCCCGGAAACCCCAGTTTTACCGCTATATAAAAGTGGGGTTTAAGGGAGTCAAACTATATAGGCATGTTTTCGTGATGATGAAAAACAATTACATGTCCCTTTCCCGGTTCCCTAAACTTCCCCAGTGAAGTATTATGTCTCTTTGAAAGGAAAATGAAAACAAATAAAGAATCTAACAATAACATCAGTCTGAACGGACACCCGTGGATATAAATTATGAAACCGGGCTTCGGCGAGTTTTTACTTCAATTTTACTTGAAATAATATTGGCTCTGAGATTCTCAGTGTTTATCATGTACAGTAGATCTTCGACGGCTCGAACACCGAGGGCTCGAACACCGAGGGCTCGTTTACTATGACTGAATCGAACCCATTCTTGAGCCCCAAGGAAATTCCTCTTCGTAAGAAATAGTGCGGGATAAATGAGGAGGGTTTCTACTTTTATCTTGCAAATGTATGCTGTGTGCACTGATTAGAATCGCCTCGAAGAGGCGATTCTAATCAGTGTACATATCATACGTTTTAATATGATAAAAACACCTTCAGGATTCTTAAAAATAACCCCATTATTTCTCCTGGCAGTAACCCTCAATGGCTCAAACTACCTCTGTCTCAAACAGATTTTCGTTGTCCCAAAGGGGTTCCAGGCATTGAGGTTCGACTGTATAATACTTTAATATTGCGGGTATTTGCATGCGTACGAATAGTGAAACCGCCCTTCAGTAAAACGCAGCCGTATTTCTTATTTCTGAGGCAAACATAGTTTGTAGGTGCTCTTTAGAATCGCCTCAGTGAGGCGGTTCCAAGGAGTACTCACAAACTATGTTCTTCCAATTAAGCGGAGTTTTACATGGGCATTCCTCAGCCCCCGCCAAGCGGGGCTTGGAGTATTAGATTTGGCTGCAAGGTGCTTCCACGTGGAGCTGAAATGACCACACATAGGTGCTGGTAAACTGCTTAGAAGGACTAAGCCTGCACAGGTAAAGCGGGATGAGTCCAATGCAAATAAGCCTTTTGGTTTCGTTGGGGGACATGGCTTGAGAAGTCATTTCATCTCGATCTCGGGTAAACGTCTCACAAAATTGGAAAGTGCGTCTCATAAATGACCTAAACAGTGTTGACGGGGACATTAAACCTCAATTCAAACAAACAAAACCAGTCATATTGTATTGTGACATTACCTTAAGAAGTTAAAAGCCCCGCATTTGGTATACCATTTTATCATATGACGTCGCGTCTGAGAGTGTAATAACGCCATGTAATATTTTCGATAATCCACTAGTGGATTAAATATGCAAATTATTGAGAAACGCTCCGTAACGTTACATGTACGGCGTCATTAACAACGTCGCGTTTACCTATGACGGAATATTGACATTTTTGTAAACAAATCGTGAATAAAATGTGTTTTAATGTCATATGATAAATAGAATCTTGCATTCGTGCTCATGTATTATTGAATTTATTAAACTCGTTGAGGAAAAGGGATAAAATGCTCGGCAGAGCCTCGCATTTTATCCCTTTTCCTCAACTCGTTTAATAAATTCAATAATACATGAACACTCATGTAAGATCCTCTATGTAAAGCCAATTGAAATAGAAATACATTAAGTTCCTTGTTCAGAAAATTACAATATACATGTATTTAAAAGCTTTCAGATACGGTTTCGTTGTGTTTTACTACACACCAATTCCGGGCTTCTCCAGACTTTCGGATGAGTCTTTAAACCGAGGTCCCGTCTCCATATGGCCTTAGCTGTTGGTGGGACGTAAAACTCAAACACTCACTCACTTTACTACACACAGTGTCCTCTTGTAAGAGACCACCTTTGCGACTTAACAGAAGTGGTCTTAAAGACCCAAAGGTGGTCTTAATATGGAAATTTTGCTGTATTTAGTCTTGCCCAAAACTGCTTGGGTGAACAAATCGACGGTTTCACTCAAACAAGGGTAATAAATGAATAATACTCTTTATCATATGATGTTGCGTCTGAGAGTGTAATATAGCCATGTAATAAATTCGATAATCCACTAATGGATTAAATATGCAAACTAGTTAGATACGCCCCGTAGCGTTACATGTACGACGTCCTTAACGACGTCCCGTTTACTTATGGCGGAATAGTGACATTTTTATAAACCAATCGTGAATAAAATGCGTTTTAAATGTCACATGATAAATAGAATCTTGCATTCGTGCTTATGTATTAGTGAATTTATTAAACTTGTTGAGGAAAAGGGATAAAATGCTCGGCAAAGCCTCGCATTTTATCTCCTTTTCTCAACTCGTTTAGTAAATTCAATAATATATAAGCACTCGTGTAAGGTCCTCTGAGTCAACAATTCATTAAACTCGTTGAGAAACAAAGATAAAATGCTCGACACAGCCTCGCATTTTATCCCATTTTCCTCAACTCGTTTAATAAATTCAATAATACATAAGCACTCATGTAAGATCCTCTAAGTCAACAATTTATTAAACTAATTGAAAACAAGGGATAAGATGCTCGGCAAAGCCGCGCGTTTTATCACCTTTTCCTCAACTCGTTTCATAAATTCAATAATACATAAGCACTCATGTAAGATCCTCTATATATATAGAGGCGATGTTTTGGAAGCAAGATCTTCAACAAAGAATTGAAAACTGCGACATGTTACGATAACACACCCATGCCATATAGTGCATTTTTTCACAGATCCAAAATGACTACTCTTCTGATGAAAACCCGTGATTTTTTTCTTATAAATGCTCATAACATAGGTTGTGGGTGCTCGTTAGAACCGCCTCATAAGGTGGCTCTAAATCGCCTAATTGAAGGGGTTCTAACGAGTACCCACAACCTATATTTTGAAGCGAAATAAGAAAAATAGTGTATACACCCGTAAAGCCCAGTTTTCTCTATATGAATTGGGGTTTAGGGTTGGGGGGGGGGTCTTCCTTTCACGGACGTGTTCCAGTGATATTGTTAAGTTTTTGTTTCTCTGGATTAAGCTCATTATGATAACGAGATAATGCGTTCTTTCATATCCCAAAACCGGTTTTATGACATTTTGACATATTTTACTTTGGCTATTTGTACACCAAACATAGGTTTTGGGTGCTTGTTAAAACCGCCTTAATGAGGCGGTTCTAACGCGTACTTACAACCTATGTCTCGGCATAGGTTTTAGGTGCTTGTTAAAACCGTTTCATTGAGGCGGTTATAACGAGTACCCACAACCTATTTCTTAGAGCATAATAACTAAAATATTAAATTTACCCCCGTAAACCCCAGTTTTCTTGCACACCAGACCAGGAAATCCGTGATTTTACCCTGGGATAGAAATTTATGTTCTGACCCTGGTGTTCCGACCCAAAATCGAATATTATCGCGTGTTTGATAAATACACTGGTTGATTACGACCTCGTATGCATCATCGTTAAGGTTGACGTCATGCACGTTACGTGACGTCACTAAACATTCCTGTAGTGTCATCACAATATGGCGGACGTTGGTAACCGAAGTGACTGCAGCATTAAAACTCCGCGCTAAAAATGGAAGGTATGCAAGAAAAAGAATCCTATATGGGTGTGAGGGGTGGATAGAAAAATCCGTCCCTCGGGATCACTGTCCGGCATCACTCGGCAAGCCTCGTGATGCCGGACAGTGACCCTTGGGACGGATTTGTCAATCCACCCCTCACACCCATATAAGATTCTTATATTCTCAATAGGCATAAAGAGGGGTTAAGAGGGGTGTTCTTTTCACACACTTGTTAACATGATGACAAAGGTGTGTGTGGCTTTCTGTAAAATTCAATGTAAAATAATAATAAAAAAGATCTAACTGGAGTGATTATTTTATACGAAATTTATGAAAAGTGTCCGGCAGGTTCAAAGATGGCCATATAAAATGATCAGGAGTGTAAGATTCTGTTTATCAGGTAACAATTTAAATTCCAATTGTCGAAGATATAGAAAACAAAGGCTTGTCCTGGACGGCATACTGTAATGACGTACCTCACTAGTGAACATGTATAATTGTATGTACAGTGGATGTATTTTTTTTTTTTGGGGGGGGGGGTTGGTTTTACGGCCCTTTCAAGATTATTTCACTCATATCGAGCTGATCGTTAATCAGAGGTAGGCGAGAACCGGAGTACCCGGAGAAAAACCACGTGACCTTCCGTTGCCGAACTTGGCGTCTCACATGCGACCATAGCCAGGCTCGAAAACATTGACTGTATATAGTTTATGGCATGTATGTGGGGGCGTTTGAGTTTAACGTCCCATCAAAAGTTTAGGTCATACAAAGACGGGATCTCGATTCTCGATTTAAAGACGGAGAAAACCCGGAATCAAACCCACGACAGCTGGTGCATAAGGCGAGAAGCATTTCCACTACACTACTAGCTTTTGGCTGCTTTTATGGCATGTTTTTTTTTTTTTTTTTTTTTTTTTTTTTAATTTGAGGTTTAACGTCCCCGTCAACAATGTAAAGGTCATTTTGGAGACGTTGCTTCCAATTTTGTGGGACTTTTACCCGCACTGAGATGAAATGACTTCTCAAGCCCTGTCGCCCAATGAATCCCATAGGGTTTATAAGCACCGCTTAGCATTGGCAGGCTTAGATCCTCTAAGGGGTTTACCAGTACTCGTGTGCGGGTCGGTTTCAGCTCTGCGTGGAAGCATCATGCAGCCCATCTATTTCTTCAAGCCCCGATGGGCGGGGCCGTGTTATGGCATGACGCTATTTTATAAATTTTAAATACCCGGGAGGATGATAGTGAAAAATGTCACCCTGAGGAGTATAAATATCAACCGAGGCGCAGCCGAGGTTGATATTCATATTCTGAAGGGGGCATTTTTTCCCTGTCACCCTCTCAGGATTGTGATATTGAACAAAACTAATAATTAGTGTAAGGAATTTTTAAATGAAAAACACAGAACAGCTCAAATGCGACTTTTGACGTCATGAGGTAGCTAATTATCGGATGACATTCTACGTGGTGAAACAGAAATTCAGAAGTTCAAACGTCTATAACTTTGTTATTTCTGAATAAAACCCTAAGGTGTTGATATGCGTTTTCTTAATTAAATTAAAAGAAACAATTTGGTACCAAACTTCCTCAACTTTTGTTACATTTTTTGGTTAAGAATCTTTTTCTCTAGCTTTCCCGAAGAACCAAACCGTACGCGCACCCAATTCCGCGCATGTGATAGTCGAAATTATCTATCGCAGGGTGATAGCAAAAACATCACCCTCAGGCCTATGGGAGTTTTGAATGGTGAAGTCACGTGAGGTATAAAAAAGAAACTAAATAAAAACAAGTTTATATGGTAGATTAAGTTTTTGTCTTACCATTTAATTCTGTAAGCTTAAAACTTTTCTTCCATTTCTGCCAGACGACAAAACATATACCCGTGTAGCAGGCGATAATGACGAGTGTCGGTAAAATGTAAACAACTATTGCTATGATTGTGAAATATGGCTGAAATAAAGAAAAATAGAAAACAGAAACAATGGGTGTTTGATGTTACAAAAGGTAACATTTTGCCAGTTTTCCATAAAAAAACAACATGTTGTGAGTTTTCATTTGAACCGCCTCGAACCGAGGCGGTACAAATGGAACCCCATAGAATAGGTCTATACGGAGCAATAGAATAGCACGGAATTTGGTCTACGTAACGCTGGCCAGTCAAGTTACCATGATCGTTCAAGGTAACTTGACTGGCCAGCGTTACGTAGACCAAATTTTACTCCAAGTGGTTGCCCCATTCGCCCCGCGCATTGGTGGGAACTTCAAGTTCCAAGACGACAACGCACGCCCACATTGAGCCCATGTTGTCATCGAATTTCTGAGACAACAAGGTGTAAGGACACTGCCGTGGCTAGCCAAATCCCCCGATATGTCGCCGATTGAGCACATTGGGGATGTTTTGGGTCGCCGCGTGCGCAACAGACCGCAGCGTTGTAACAATCTGCAACAGCTTGGCCGAGCATTGCAAGAAGAACGGCGACGGATACCAAGGGAGATTATCCGTCGCACAATCACTAGCATGCAGAGAAGGTGTCATGCATGCATCAATGCTCGTGGTGCATGGACCAGATACTGAACCCATTTTGCATATAAACCTTCCATGTGGCATTGGAGTTTCGCTTATTTCTATTTGATTTTTAGGGTTCCCTAATTTTCTGTCTCTAGTATATATGTACAGTCGAACTTCAATGGCTCGAACACCTTTGGGACCATGACAGGGGTAGTTCGAGCCACTGAGGTTACTGTCAGGAGGCATAACGAGATACTTTAAGACATCTTTTCGGTGTTCTATAATGAAAATGTATGCTGTGTGTACTCAATAGAATCGCCTCATCGAGGCGATTCTAATGAGTACACACAGCATACATTTGCAAGATAAAAGACTAAAATCTCCTTAATTATCCCCCCCCCCTCCTCTATTTCTTATGTAGATGATTCGCTAGGGGCTCAAGAATGGGTTCGACACATCCCTGGTAAACGAGCCATCGGTGTTCGAGCCATCGAAGTTCTACTCTATATACAATTGACTAAACACAACGTTAACAAGTCCGTCAAACGAACATCCCACTCAACCCCACTTTATAATATAGCGCTCGGGTGTGCGGGGATATACGTTATCTTTCTTGTTTCTGCTCCAAGACTTAGGTTGTGGATACGCGTTAGAACTGCCTCAATGAGGCGGTTCTAATGAAAACCAACGGCTTATGTTTGCAGTTATCAAGGATTTTCTTCAGACAAGTAGTCATTTAGGTGATGTGAAAAAAATGCACCATGTCGCACGGGTGTGTATCCTTATGAAATGCAAAGGTACCTGCTGCATATAGGAAAAACAGCCTTAAAATGCAACAAAAATTTCAAATCCAGGCATTGCAGAATAACTATAACCTTTAAACAGCCTTTAAACCAAAAACTACTTCTGAAGAAGAAGAAGAAGAAAGAAAAAAAGGAAGAACAACAACAACAAAAACAACAACGACAACCATTTTCACAAAAAGAAGAAGAACAAGAACAAGAAGAAGAATAATAAGAAGACGAAGAAGAAAAAGAAGAAGAAGAAGAACAGCAACAACAACCAGAAGAAGGAGAACAAGAAGAAGAAGAACAAGAAGAAGAACAAGAAGACCATATGTATAAAAAAGAAGACTGCTTGTATAAAATCAACAAACCGAGAAAAAAACAGGAAAATTAAGTGCCCAATCTCTTACCTTTACCATGGCTTCAGGAAAATTGTTTATGCAACCTTTCTCGCTGCCTTTTGTACATGGAAGATAGAAAATGGATGTCGACACACTAAGTAACCAAGCACCTATAACAAGGGCCTTGTCCAGCTTGCTGCCTGAAGACAAAACATGAAAAAAAAAAAAACGCAAAAGTAGCAAACAGCAGTAAAATAGAAGTGAAGGCAATCTTCAGGAATCGATACAATTAACCCACAGCTCCCATTAGAGACATCAAAGGGAAAGAAACACAAACATAAAACAACAGACCCTAATGGAAAAATCAATAGCGGAAAGCCAAAAGGACAGTTACTTTCCCACAAAATGGCCAATTGGCTATCCAAAACAAAATAATATAAGCGATACAAACACACAAAGACAAACATAACCTTGGAACGGTCAGTGAATCGAATTCTACTGGGGGTGGTTGGGGGGATGGAGGGTTGCTTAAATCGATATTACGTGGCCACAACCCTCGCACTGACTTCCGTCGTGATTTAGACATATACTTTGTTCAGTCCGCATGAAGGCCTGCTTACTCATCAGTGCAACATCTCCGTGAACACACAAATGAAAAAAAAAATAATAATAATAATAAATAAAAATAAAACACAGAGATGATACAACGGTGAGGACTCGACAGCAAGAAACAACTGAAACGCTGGAGCAAAAGAAAACCAACAGTTAGACTCCGATGGGCCCGACCAGAGACAGAGCATCAGGCACCAACCAGCATTACATTGCATTAGATCTCTCTTATTCTCAGTAAGCATTTACGCTGGAACCGTCATAGAATCTGAGGCATGACCCATCGGCGTGCAATTAAAGAGGGCAGCAAAGTTGTGAACCGTGACTGGGTTAACTATCATGCATGCAGTCTGTCGTATACAATTATGTTGCACCCAATCTTTTTACATCGAAGACTGATTTTACGAAATTGGGTGCTGAAGTCATAGCGGTTATATATTTTTTCTGAGTTTATATACTAAGTCAACCTAAAATTCGGGTTCCGATAGACCTTGTTGCAGAAGAGATTTAAGTCCGATACTGAATTTTGAATTAAATCAGAATGGCGTCTATAAATTTTTTAAAAGGCTTTGCGTAGTTTATGGTACTGATCACCCTGATTAAGAAGTTTAGTAGTAAACAATTAATTACGAACGTTGAAGTCAGTTACATGACTACACACTCTGGTAAATCGAATTGCTAACGAAATATAAACGCCATAGGAACATCACCATCCACAAAAGGAAAATTTACAATCTCAAAATCACAATCATCGCGTTTATCATAAATTTTGTATGAAACATACCCATCTACAATAGACAGACGTAAATCCAAAAACGGGGCCTCGGTATCAGAAGAATTTGCTTGATTTAACTGCAGTTCTGGCGAGTACATTTGACTGATCAAACCATCGAAGTATGTATTGTCAATATCTAATAAATCTTCCAAATATCTAGAAGTCGAACTAAAAGCTTCAATGATTTCAGACTGGTTTTCAGCAGAAAGGGACATAATGAAGTTTCTCTCATAACAAGACAAAAACAGATCAGCCACAAGGGGTACGCAACTGCTATCCATCGGAATACCCACAACTTGACTAAATAACCTAGTACCACATCTTATGTAACTATTGTCAAGTAGAGCCTCTCACACTTTCTGACATGACCATAAAGTATAATTTTTTATGCACTTCAGAAGTGAATAAAGCATTTCGTACATTAGATGCAAGATAGTGGAAGTCTTCCCAATGAAATATCCATTCAATTAAATCATTAAGTTTTTTCTTTTATAAGTTTGTGAGAAAGTGTAGTGTAAGGTGGGAAATCATAAGTAGACAGACTTGAAGCACGAAAACGCCTGGGTTTCGATTAATTTAAAACTTCTTTAGTATTTTGAAAGACCAAAACAGATTTCTACCTGATCTTTCGAAGACTTCGTCGCAATATTTTATCACATGTTTTGTGATGGCAGTAAAAACGAATTTAATAATTTTTGGATTTCAGTGGTGGTACAAGAGCTTGAATTTGCGATAAACCGCGTTTTGTATGATCTTTTATGAAGTTTAGGTAACCAATATAACGTAGGAAGCTTGTCTTGGCCTTCTGTAACACAGACAGCAAACTTGATGGCTGAATGACAAATGTGGTCATCAACTTAAGCCCTCTCTACAGCTACAGGCTGAAGTTCATAGGCCTTAGTACCACCAAGTTCTTCTTGAAGAGTGTTTACATATTGAAAAGTAGAAGTAATACAAAGATCAGGAATTGATACAATTAACTTACTCCACCCATAAAAGACACCAAAGGGAAAGAAATACAAACATTAAGCGACCAGACCATAATGGAAACCTAAACAAAGGAAGGCCATAAGGACAGTTACTTTCCAACAAAATTGCCATATGGCCATCCAAATCTAAAAGACACAAGTGATACACACAGTAAGTAACAAACACCAACATAAATAAATCGCCACAGAAGAGCCGCCCCGGAACGGTCAGTGGAAGATTTCCACTGGGAGGCTGAAATCGATTTTACGTGGCCACAATCCTCGCCCTTACTTCCGTCGCGACCCAGACAAATAACCCGCTCAGTCCGCATGAAGGCCTCCTAACTCATCAGTGCAACATCTCCGTGAACACAAAAATCAAAGAACCACAGAGGCGAGACAACGGTGAGGACTCGACAGCAAGAAACCACTGAAATGCTGGAGCAAAAGAAAACCAACAGTTAGACTCCGATGGGCCCGACCAGAGACAGAGCATCAGGCACCAACCAACATTACCTTGAATTAGATCTCTCTAATTCTCAATAAGCCTTTACGTTGGAGCCGTCATAGAATCTGAGGCCTGACCCACCGGGTTCCGATAGACCTTGTTGCAGAAGAGATTTAAGTCCAATATTGAATTTTGAAATTAAATCAGAATGGCGTCTATAAAATTTTGAAAAGGCTTTGCGTAGTTTATGGTACCGATAACCCTGATTAAGGAGTTTAGCCGTTAATAATTTATTACGAGTGTTGAAGTCAGTTACATGACTACACACTCTAGCAAATCGAATTAATTGCGAAATATAAACGCCATAGGATGGCGCACGAGGAACATCACCATCCAAAAAAGGAAAATTTACAATCTCAAAATCAAAGTCATCGCGTTTATCATAAATTTTGCACGAAACAAATCCATCTACAATAGATAGATGTAAATCCAAAAACGGGGCCTCGGTATCAGAAGAATTTGCTTTATTTAACTGAAGTTCTGGGGGGTAAATCTGACTGATCAAACCATCAAAATAGGTATTATCAATATTTAATAAAGCATCTAAATATCTAGAAGTGGAGCTAAAAGCTTCAATAATTTCAGATTGGTTATCAATGGAAAGCGACAAAATGAAGTCTCTTTCATAACAATACAAGAACAGATCAGCCACAAGAGGTGCGCAATTAGTACCCATCGGAATACCCACAATTTGTCTAAATAACTTAGTACCGAATCTAATATAAATATTGTCAAGTAGAAAGGTGAAGCCGTCAAAGAACAATCACATTGTTAGCGGCCTTTTCAGCTGGAGCCAAAACAAACTTCTTATGAAATTCTTTAATACCTACTTCAAGGCGACGTAAACACGTCTTAGGTTTAGGATGTATCATAGCGGCCACCTCTATAAAGCAAACGACCTGTTTTAGGAAGCATGCATTTAGTTCAAGAACAGACAAACTTCCTTAAATTCATATGGATCGAGCAAGTACCGTCCTTAAGCAAGCACCTTTGATATGTCTTAGGGCTGCTTTATTCATTTCGCAATTAATTCGGTTTGCCAGTGTCCAGTCGAGTTAATGATGTCAACACCCGTAATAATTTGTTAACAGCTAAACTTCTTAATCAGGGTTACCGGTACCATAAACTACGGAAATAATTCCTGAATAGTTAGATCCTTTGGAAGCAAAGAATACACCAAAACGAAAATAGCAGACTCGGTTTAATTGAGTCTGTTCATGACCAGTACTGAAATTTGCAACACCGGCCACGCCCTCTAGCAACGGCTTAAGCAGAACTCTATTTTCAAAATGATTCTAAATGAACCCAATGATCCCAAAGGACCAGAAAATATAATCTGCACTATGATAGATGTACGGGAAGACTTTTTACGGCCGCCACACGGCACAGCCTTTTCTAAGTTTTATATCGGTTTCAAAATTCAATGTTTGACTTAAATCTATTCTGCAACAAGGTCTATCGGAACCTGAATTAGTATGACACATCTTCTTTCTTATGAATGTTTTCATTGCTCTTAAAGGAACTCATTTTTGATTTTTATTTGCCTTCACTGCAGCTTGTGTTGTGCCGTGTGGCGGCCGTAAAACGTCTCCCCGTACATCAACCATAGTGCAGTTTATATTTTACTTTCGATCCTTTGAGATCAGCGTGAATATTCTGAGAAATCAGAAAAAAAAAATATTGGTTTAGACTCATATTCTAGACAGGTTTTTATTTATTTGGACCCCATTTTGATTTATATCAGTCTTTGAATCGACTGCCTATTCGAAATTCGCAAAATTGCAGTATGTTTCCTCTGGCTTTCTTTGCCGGACCATTACAGGGTCACTGATGAGGCTTTATTAGCCGAAACTACGTAGTATGACCCATCTTCTTTCTTATGAATGTTTTCATTGCTCTTAAAGGAACTCATTTTTTATTTTTATTTGTATAGCAGACAACTATATGCTTGCAATTATTTCGTAAAATCAGCCTTCGATATAAAAGGATTGGGTATAACATAGAGTATAGTAATACTACTGCATGCAAGGAAGTTAATCCGATTACGGTCGATAACTTTCCTTCCAAAGATGGCCAGTTATCAGATTCTATGACGGTAAAGGCTTACTTAATTTTAGGGAAAAGTTGTTTGGTCTCTGGAGGGGCCCACCAGAGTTTAACTATTGGTTTCCTTTCGCTCCAGCATTTCAGTTATTTCATGCTGTCTAGTCCCCACCGTTGTTTCATCTCTGTAATTGTTTGATTTTTATGTACTCGGAGATGTAACACTGATGCATTAGAAAGCCTTCATGCGGACTGAACAAATTATTTGTCTAAACCACGACAGAAACAAGGGCGAGGATTGTGACCACGTACAGTCGCTTAAAGCCATCCCCACCCCAGTAAAATACGTTTTACAGATCTTTTCAAGGCGGTTCTTCTGTTGCGGTTATTTTTTGTTAGAGTTCGCATATATTTTTGCATGTGTGTATTGCTTACATCTTTTTGTTTTGGATAGCCGTTTGGCCATTTGTGGCAAAGTAATTGTCCTTTTAGTTAGTTTCCTTTAGTGATGTTTTCATTAGGGTTTAGTTATTTCATGTTGAACTTATTGTTTTTTCCACTTTGCTATCTCTGATGGGAGGTGTGGGGTAATCGTATCGATTTCTGATGATTGCCTCCACTTCTATTTGGAAAGTAAAATACAGATAAGCAGTTTTATACCACGACAAAACTCGTTACAAAGACAACGGAACGAATCCCTAAACTGGAGATTTTTACAAATATTGAGTTTGTTACTTCGATAAACGAATGTCTTCGATAATATCCCAACAAATGTCTACAGCATTCGTTTATTTGAGTAATTGTCAAAAACATTTGTTTCCTTGAGTTATTAAAGGAAGAAAGTTCTTTATAAAGACATGAACATCAGTTTTGTAGTACTTAAGGACCGGTATGAACATTGCTTTAGTATTGACGGTATCGCCCCTTTACACACACATGGGTGTCACAAATAAATTTAAACTTCCAATATCTCCCCTTAGGTTAAATTCTGCTTCTTCTGTACGGATTCCCCATTTTATTAATAACTTTAGAGCTATGTTGCCGTCGGTATTGGTCAGACCTCTTAATTTGTGTTCTGCCTTTAATTTCAGTGGAGCAGGCAGTACCAATTTATTTAAAAATAATCTAAGAGTTAGATTATCTCCTATCAAATCGCCCATTCTCAGAAAATATCCCATTCTTTTCAAAAGAAGTGGAATGTATCCTAGTATTTGTAAGTGCAATGCCAAGAGGTGCAGGTTTATGCACTACGTATACCGTTTCTGACGTCTGTAAACGGTAGACGCTTTTCTGTAGTTAATATGTCCGTTTGGACTTATAAGTCGTCGGATTTAATATATGAGATAATCTGACGGACTGCAAATTGTAAAATGCCCTACGTCGGGCAAACTAATCGCATGTTAAAAACAAGATTTAAAGAACACTATCGTAGAATGAGTAAGCCTAAAAAACTGACACTTTCTTGTACCGTCATTTCAAACGGACAGGTCATTGTGAAAATGATGTTTATATACAGCCAGTGGAAAAGATTTACTATGATGTAAATTCTACAGCTAGGTGTAAAATTATTAAACGACATGAACCTGAAATAAAACGGATTAAATTATTACAGACATTTTTCCATTGGTCTTTAATGACACCATTTATCATGAAGGTAATATATCTAAAATGCCTACAAAAAGCCCATAGATGTCAAACAAGCAATGTTTATACAACGAGGCTCGAACAACGGTATAATAGATCCATTCAACAGGTATCTAAAGGATGTCAAATTAATGAGGTCGTTGTTTGACGGCTCCACTATGTTAACACTCTTCAGCAAGAACCTACTGGAACTAAGGCTTATGAACTGCAGCTTTTAGCTGTAGAGAGGGCTTTAGGGCTTATATATTTTCTTGTCCTTTTGGATCATTGATTCCATTTTGGAATTTTTTAAATATTTGAGGGTCACTGATGAGGCCTCATTGGCCGAAACTAGCTAGTCTGGCCCAGAAAACATGTACGCTTCATACTTTCCGGTTCTAAGGTGAATTATTTGCTTCCAAAGGATAACCCTTTTATAGAACATATTTGACGTCACTACAGCTGGTGTCCGGGAACGTGTGGCGGCCGTAAAAAGTCTCCCTGCCCAACATCATAGTGAAGTTTATATTTTCTGGTCCTTTTGGGACCATCGATTCCATTTTGGAATTTCGAAAATAGTTGAGTGTCACTGATGAGGTCTAATTGGCCGAAACTAGCTAGTCTGCCCCAGAAAACATGTACGCTTCATACTTTCCGGTTCTAAGGTGAATTCTTTGTTCCAAAGGATAACCTATAATAGAACATATTTAACGTCACTACAGCTGGTGTCTGGGAACGGGTGGCGGCCGTAAAACGTCTCCCTGATCTACATCATAGTGTAGTTTATATTTTCTTGTCCTTTGGGATCATTGATTCCATTTTTGAATTTTGAAAATATTTTAGGGTCACTGGTGAGGCCTAATTGGCCGAAACTAGCTAGTCTGGCCCAGAAAACATGTACACTTCATACTTTCCGGTTCTATGGTGAATTCTTTGCTTCCACAGGATAACCTTTTTATAGAACATATTTAGTTTATGACCACATTGGTCGCTTAGCAACCAAGTTTGCTGTATGTGTTACAGAAGGCCAAGACAAGCCTCCTACGTTATATTGGTTGCCTAAACTTCATAAAAGACCGTACAAAGCACGGTTTATTGCAAGTTCAAGTTCTTGTACCACCACTGAATTTTCCATATTATTAACTTCTTGTTTTACTGTCATCAAAACATGTGATTAAATATTGCGACAAAATCTTTGACTGATCAGAGAGAAATCTGTTTTGGTCAATAAAAAATGCTAAACATGTACACTTCATATTTTTCAGTTCTGTGGTGAATTTCTTGCTTCCAAAGGATAACCCTTCTTTAGAACATATTTAACGTAGCTGGTGTCTGGGAATATGTGGCGGCCGTAAAAAGTCTCCCGGCCATACATCATAGTGTAGTTTATATTGTCTTGTCCTCTGGGGTCATTGATTCCATTGTAGAAATTTGTAAATACTTGAGGGTCACTGATGAGGCCTAATTGGACGAAACTAGCTAGTCTGGTCCAGAAAACATGTATACTTCAGATTTTTCAGTTCTGTGGTGTATTCTTCCAAAGGAAAACCCTTCTTTAGAACATATTTTTCGTCACTACAGCTGGTGTCTGGGAATGTGTGGCGGCCGTAAAACGTCTCCCTGCCCTACATCTCAGTGTAGTTTATATTTTCTTGTCCTTTGGGATCATTGATTCCATTGTGGAATTTGAAAATATTTGAGGGTCACTGATGAGGCCGAAACTAGCTAGTCTGGCCCAAAAAACATGTACACTTCATATTTTTCAGTTCCGTGGTGTATTCCTTGCTTCCAAAGGATAACCCTTCTTTAGAACATATCAAATAAATTGAAATCCAGACGTTTTCGTGCTTTAAGTTTGTCTACTTATGATTTTTCCAAGCTTTACACTACACTTTCTAACAATCTTATAAAAGAAAAACTTAATGATTTACTGAATGGACATTTCATACGGAAGACTCCCTCTATTTTGCGTTTAATGTAAGAAATGTTTTTTTTTTCGCATCTGAAGAGCATAAAAATTATACTTTATGGCCATATCAGAAAGTGTGTGAAGCTCTCACCTTTCTACTTGACAATACTCACATAGGATTTGGTACGAAGTTATTTAGACAATTTGAGGGTATTCCGATGGGTACAAATTGCGCACCCCTTGTGGCTGATCTGTTCTTGTTTTGTTATGAAAGAGAATTCATTATGTCCCTTCCGTTGAAAAACAGTCTGAAATCATTGAAGCCTTTAGCTCGACTTCTAGATATTTGGATGATTGATTAGATATTGACAATACCTATTTCGATGGTTTGATCAGTCAAATTTATCCACCACAGAACTGCAGTTAAATAAAGCAAATTCTTCTGATACCGAGGAATTGTTTCGGATTTACATCTATCTATAGCAGATGTTTTTTTTTCGCAAAATTTATGATAAACGCGATTATTTTGTTTTTGAGATTGTACATTTTCCTTTCCTGGATGGTGATGTTCCTCGTGCGCCATCCTATGGCGTTAATATTTCGCAATTAATTTGATTTGCCAGAGAGTATAGTCATGTAACTGACTTCAACACTCGTAATAAATTGTTTAATGCTAAACTTCTTAATCAGGGTTATCGGTATTAACTAGGGTTAACTACGGAAAGCCTTTTAAAATTTTTGTAGACGTCATTCCGATAGAATTTCAATATTCAATGTTGGACTTAAATCTCTTCTGCAGCAAGGTCTATCGGAAACCGAATTTTATGGTGACTAAGTATATAAATTCAGAAAAATATATAAATGCAATGACTTCAGCACCCAATGTCGTAAAATCATTCTCCGATATAAAATATAGGGTACAACATAAATGTTATACAACAGACTGCATGCATTATAGTTAATCCAATCTCGGTTTACAACTTTGCGTCCCTCTTTAATTGCACGCCGGTGGGTCAGGTCTCAGATTCTATGACGGTTCCAACGTAAAAGCTTACTGAGAATTAGAGAGTATCTAATTTTATGTAATGTTGGTTGGTACCTGATACTCTGTCTCTGGTCGGGCCCATCGGAGTCTAACCGTTGGTCTTCTTTTGCTCCGGCATTTCTGTGATTTCTTGCTGATGAGTCCTCATCGTTGTTTCATCTCCGTGGTTGTTTGATTTTTGCGTTCACGGAGATGTTGCACTGATGAGTTAGGAGGCCTTCATGCGGAAATAAAAAATCATTTGTATAAATCGCGACGCAAAATAAGGGCGAGGATTGTGGTCACGTAAAATCGATTTAAGCCCCCCCCCCCCCACACACACCAGAGGAATTCGTTTCACTGACCATTCCAAGGCGGATCTTCTGTCGCGGTTTATATTTCTTTTGGTTTGTTTTTCAGTTTGTGCGCTCATATTATTTTGTTTTGGATCGCCAACTGGCCATTTTGTAAGAAAGTTACTGTTCTTTTGGCTTTCTGCTATTGATTGATGTTTCCATTAGTGTCTAGTTGTTTTATTTCTGTGCTTCGTTCCCTTTGGTGTCTCTGATGGGAGCTGTTGCTTGCTTAATTGTTTCGATTCCTGATCATTGTCTTCACTTCTATTTTAGTGATGTGTAATTTCCGGCGAATCACTCACAAAGATCCTCTATTTATTACATATTACGATACTCCTTATTGGCTGCTGCATATCCTTTATAGAGGATCTTACATAAGTGCTTTGCCTCGCATTTTATCCCTTTTCCTCAACTCGTTTAATAAATTCAATAATACATGAAGCCTCGCATTTTATCCCATTTCTTCAACTCGTTTAATAAATTCAATAATACATGAGCACGAATGCAAGATTCTATTTATCATATGACATTTATAGCGCATTTTATTCACGATTGTTTACAAAAATGTCAATATTCCACTGTTAATAAATGCGACGTCGTACATGTAACGTTATGGGACGTATCTAGCTAATTTGCATATTTAATCCACTAGTGGATTATCGAAAATAATGCATGGCGTTATTACACTCTCAGACGCGACGTCATATGATAAATAACGATAAAGTGCAAGGAAACAAATATTGTCGTTATAACGACGTTCCGCTGTATTCAGACCACATTTGTGAATGTTTAAGACCGTTTTTAACAGCCGCAAAGCTTCCTCTTATCAGAGGATATTTGGAGTAGAAATAAAAGATAGAACGAATAACAAATGACTTTTAATATGCTTTTAAAAGCAATGGAAAATAAAAATAAAACAAAAAAAAGAACAAAAAAAAAAATAAATAAATAAAATTCCTTTATTCAAACCATTATTGGTACAGTTCAAAAGTGGTCTTTAAGATTCAAAATGGCCAATTGGGTATTCAAAACAAAATTCTAATGCACTTGCGTATGTAACGCGACGTCTGATTGGATAATGTCAAAAATTTGCGACAGTATATTCTGCGATATACTCTCGGAAACCCGACGTCTTCACGCAACGTCGCTTTTTATTGGCTGGCATTTGGTTTTCCGTAGCTCACAGCGCTTGCCGCTTTGTGCAGAATAGTACAATGTTTAACAAAATACACGAATAAGTGCATTAGAATGGGGATAACTGTAATGAAAATTGGCAGTTGGGGAGGTAAATCGTCGGTTTTACGGTCGCAAATTACGTTTTACGGCTCCGCTGACGCGTCGCCTTAAAACGAAATTTTCGACCGTAAAACCTCCGATTTACCTCCCCAAATGACACTTTTGAATACAGTTATCCCCAAAATATATGCTCGATACGCACATTCAAGACGAACTATAACATCAATTATTCGCGACAGTAGGACCGCCTCAGTAAAAAGTATTTCAATGGGGAGCGGGGTCTTAAAATGATTTTACGCTGCAATCCTCGCCCTTACTTCTGTCTTGGCTTATACAAATACTTTTTTCAGCCCGTATGAAGGCTTCCTAACTCATCAGTGAAAAAGCTACGAGAACTTGCATAATAGAAGATTTTTCGAGTTACAGAACTGGCTGTAATTTCCAAACTTACAAACACCATAGGCCACATTATTGATGTACCGACGATTATTTAGTAGAAAATTAAAGATAGAAACGATCAGAAAATGATACAATCTGAACCCAAATTGTTCCCACAATATCACAAGGGAAAGAAGTAGAAACATGGAGTGACGAAAGTAAAAAAAAAAAAACCGTTCCACAGGTAAACCGAGCCAGCAGCCCTTTCCCAAACAGGTGGTGACTCAGAATATCCAAACATACCTAAAAAGGAGCGAGTTACATAATAGGTGAAAGAATCAGAATCTCCAACATGACAAACCATTAAACTGGAAGGACAAATGTAACTAATAATGAACACCCAGAAAGCGGGAAGAATCAGAATCATCAACGCAACAACATATTTAATTAGGGAAAGAACCAGAACCACCCTACAAAATATGAAGGAACCACAGCAATAGCACCGATATGGAACGGTCAGTAAAATTTACTGGTGGGTTTGTTAACTTTACCGGATCCCAACCCTCACCCTCACTTTCACTGTGGTTCAAACAAGTATTTGCTTGGTCCGCGTGAAGGTTTTCTAACCCATCAGTGAATAAATAGAGGATCTTACATGAGTGATCATGTATTATTGAATTTATTAAACGAGTTGAGGAAAAGGGATAAAATGCGAGGCTTTGCCGAGCATTTTATCCCTTTTCATCAACGAGTTAAATAAATTGTTGGCATAGAGGATCTTACATGAGTGTTCATGTATTATTGAATTTATTAAACTCGTTGAGAAAAAGGGATAAAATGCTCGGCTTTCAATAATACATGAGCACGAATGCAAGATTCTATTTATCATATGACATTTAAAACGCATTTTATTCACGATTTGTTTACACAAATTTCAATATTCCGCCGTTAGTAAACGCGACGTCGTTAAGGACGTCGTACATGTAACGTTACGGGACGTATCTAGCTAATTTGCATATTTAATCCACTAGTGGATTATCGAAAATAATACATGACGTTATTACACTCTCCGACGCGACGTCATATGATAAACTCGGTAAACAAAAATGAGTAAAACGCGCTGAGACAATCGGTGCTGAACACAACGCCACAGGAACACCGGAGCAAAAGAAAACCAACAGATGAACCCCGTTGGATCAAGAAACAAACACACGAGAAGCACTCGTGAAAATTAGGATGTTTTCAACACACGAGATGAAATAATTTTGGTATCCACCGAAACACAAAGTAAATTTTCTTTTTATTTTATAATTTATAAGGACATGCACGGTAACTGATCGATCGTATCATACCTCACAATTTCGAACTGGCTATGACGTCACGACTGTCAGTTTCAAAACATAAACAGATCACCATTTTGAATACAGCATTTGTACAGTTCAAAGAGTGCTTTTCAAGGTATTTAACATAATTATTTAATCGATAACATATGACTTCTATCGAGAAAAAGTAGTCCGGGCTGATTCTGTGAATATAACAAGGTCATGTTAGTTTTCACAGTGTGAAAATATCATACATATTTCACAGTGTGAAAATATCATTTTTATAAGTTTTAGATATGCGAAGTATCAAATTAAAAAGAAGAACTTGCTCTCCTAACTAGGACACGTTATTGTTATGAATCCGTCCACTGACATTTAACTTAGTTGAATATTATAAGAAAAAAATAGCTGTACTCACCTACCCTTACAAATTTCATAGGCCATTTTATTGCTATAAATCTGTCGACGGACATTCCTATTAGTAGATTATTAGAGGCACATAGCAGTAACACGCGAAGAAATCTGAAACAGTGAGATAACATGTGTAAGATAATTTTATCTCTTGCATGTCAGCAGGACGGAAGCTAAATTTTAATAGCAACAAGATGGATGCTATCGTTTATGGTATCAAGACGGGTGCTAACGTTCAAAAAGACGGGTGCTGTTTTTCATCGTTTAATGACGTATGCTATCTTTCATAGTAACAAAACGGATGCTGTTTTCCAGAGCACCAAGACAGATACTGGAGAATAAGACGGTTATTATCTTTCTCGAAAACTAGAAGGCTGCTTTTTTCATGGCAACAAGACGGAGAGTATCTTTCATGGCAACAAGACTAATACGGTATTTCATGGCAATAAGGCGGATGTTATCTTTCATGACAACAAGGAGGCCATTTTTCATGGCTAGATTGGTCTCCCTTCGTTATTATCTCCCCTTCGGTACGCACATAACGATGGGTATCGATTGTTTAGATTTGAGGTAGAGATTCCTTCTCACCTCACCGCATGTCTCGAAAAGCGCGTCTGTAGCTTTAAATACGTCCATAGTAGGGCAGCTAGCTTGGTATAATAATAAGATAATGATAATAGAAGTGAAGGCAATGGTCAGGAATTGTTGCAAAAAAATACATCCCACCAGAATTTCGCTGTGTAAAATACATGTATATACTTATTTCAATATACTAAGTATCGATCGATTCGATACCCGGCAGTTACCCTTGTTGAATGTTCTGAAAAAAAGGTAATCGTTTGGAAGGAAGGACACCAAACAAGAATTGTATACTTAGAGTGAACAAGAATTTACTGGGCCAGACTAGCTATTTTGGGCCAATTAGGCCTCATCAGTGGCCCTCAAATATTTTCTTATTTCCTCACTGAAATCATTGATTACAAAAGACGAGAAAATATAACCCACCTATGATGAAGGGCAGGGAGACGCTTTAGGGTCGCCACACATTCCCTTAACACCAGCTGCGGAGAGTTAAATGTTCCGAAAAAAAGGGTAATCCTTTGGAAGCAAGGAATACAACACAGAACTGAAAACCATGGAGTTTACATTTTTTTTCAGGGCCAGACTAGCTAATTTCGGCATATTAGGCCTCAACAGTGGTCTTCAAATATATACTAATTTCCGCAGAAAAATGAATGATACCAAAGGACTAGAAAATATAACAAGTACTATGATAAAGGACAGGGAGACTTTTTACGGCCGCCACACATTCCCTTAACCCCAGCTGTAGTGAAGTTAAATGTTCTGAATAAAGGGTAATCCTTTGGAAGCAATACCTCGTCAGTGCTTATGCTACAAATAACGCAATGGCTTCTGCAAGCTACCAATCGTTATGTTGTAGCCACCTAGCGGAGACATCTACGACAAGAGAACCTATCTATTCCATAGCAACAAGACGGGTGTTATTTTCCATGTCAACAAGACGGATTGTTTTCTTGGTAGTGTTGATATTCGTATTGTGGGTCTCATATTTCTAGTCTAATCATCGATTGTTGTTGCATTGGCTTCTGCAAGTTACCAATCAGTATGTTATATCCACCTAGCGAAGACATTTACGACAGGAGAGAGCCCCCGCCCATAGGGGCTTGAAGACATATATGGGCTGCATGATGCTTCCACGCAGAGCTGAATCCGGCTCGCACACTAGTACTGGTAAACCGCTTAGAGGATCTAAGCCTGTCCAGGAACCGCGGTGCGAGGCGGACCGTCCATGCTAATAAACCCTATTGGTTTCATTGGGCGACAGGGCTTGAGATGTCATTTCATCTCAATGTCGGGTAAAAGTCCCACAAAATTGGAAGCAACATCTCCAAAATGACCTTTACAGTGTTGACGGGGACGTTAAACCTCAAATCAAACAAACAAAACGACAGGAGAACTTATCTATTTCATGGTAACAAGACGGACGTTATTTTTCATGATTGTTCTCTTGGTAGTTTTGATATTCGTATTGTGGGTCTCATATTTCTAGTCTAATCATCGATTATTGTTGTTTGTTAGGACCTAACAAAACAACACCGATGGTTATCCAAACAAAGCATATGTAGGGGCTCAGAACCAAAATACAAATTCATGAAGATGTCCAGGTGGTGCCACAATAATTGAATATAGGCTAGGCCAATGTAACTAAGCGGAAGAAAACTAAATGTAAACGTAAACAGAAGAGACAGAAAGCAAAGAAACCAGCTTTCTCTTCCCCGACAAGGGACCAATTGTTCAAAACTAACGACGTCGTTAGTTAACACAGCGTTAAATATTTGATCATTTAATATGGCAAAATGCTAATAGTTCTGCTGAAAACAAAAGTGAGCAGCTTTTGCATTTGCAAAAGCTGCTCACATATTTTTCAGCAAAATTACCAAAATGTTAGATACTGTACTTGTTAGAACACCACTAACGAGCTCGTTAAGCTAAAAATGCTTTGAACAAGTGGGCCACGATGAATTGCCAGTCTTGTTGATGTAGTATAGATGAGTTAGAAAACCTCCATGCGGACTGAATGTTTTGTTTGTCTAGGCTGTGACAGAACTAAGGGCGAGTAATGTGGCCATGTAAAATTGATTAAAGCCCCCCAGTGAAATACTTTTTCTTGCACACCAGACAAGGAAATCCGTGATTTTACCCTGGGATAGAAATTTATGTTCTGACCCTGGTGTTCCGACCCAGGCAACTAACATAAATGCGCTTCAATTCTATTCAACTGCCGGAACTACTTCCGCACTACTTTTATTTTGTAAACAATATACATGTGCGAGCTGTCAAATATTGTGCAAGAAAAAGAATCCAATATGGGGTTCTGTTGTAGATGGGCGTTTCCAACCCTCGGGATGACCGTGCTGAGCGGAACCTCGGCATAGCCTCGGTTCCGCTCAGCACGGTCATCCCTCGGGTTGGAAACGCTCATCTACAACATAACCCCATATTAGATTCTTATATTGCTGACCGTTCCAAGGCGGGTTTCTGTCGTGGTTTATTTTTGTTAAAGGCCTAGTTTATCTTTGCGAGTATGTTTTGCTTATACCGTTTTTATTTTGTATAGCCATTTGGTCATTTTGTGGGACAACAACTGTCCTTTTTCGCTTTCCGCTTGTGATGTTTTCATCATTACGGTTAATTAATTCATTTTCGTGTTTCTTTCCCGTTTGGTGTCTCTGCTCGGAGTTGCTGGTTAGTTGTCTGGATTCCTGATCATTGCCTTCACTTCTATTTTGGAATGTGTTTAGTCTGACACAGAACACTTGAACACACCATAAATTTTCCATTCTGCGGTGTATTCTTTGATTCCAAAGGATAACCCTTTTATAGAACAAATCTAACGTCATTACAGCTGGTGTTAAGTGAATGTGTGGCGGCCGTAAAAAGTCGCCCTGACCTTCAACACAATGTTGAATGTATTTTCTTGTCCTTTGAGGTCATTGATTCCATTGTGTTTGTTTGTTTGTATTGGAGTTTAACGGCCCAGTCAACACTATTTAGGTCATTTTTGAGCCGGTCAGTTTACCTATCAACACTTTCCTGGGCAGGCTTATACGTAAGCGGTTAACCAGTACAGTGCACATTCTTTCGCCAGAAACTGACAACTGCCCTTCTTGAATCAGCGGAAGGGAGAGAATGACCGTAGAAAAGATTTCATGATCAATCTCCACGAAAGAATGTTGCCGACCCCGGCGGGAGTCGAACCCGCGTCCTCCTGATCACCAGTCAGACGCGCATCCGACTGAGCCACCGAGGCCGTGATTCCATTGTGGATTTTTGAAAACATCTGTTGGTCACTGATGATGCCAAAGGGCTTGGTTCACGAAGGGCCAAAAATGGCCCTGTTTCAAAAATTGTTTAAATTTTTTGTGTTAATAGTATATGGCGTGGTATCTTAAAAAACGGCAAAAATAAGTTCCAAGCTTATGTAGTATGGTTGCTATAGCAACAAAAGAACATCAGATGAAAACTTCATTTTTGATTTAATTTTATCCCGTTTGTGGTCAGAAAACATACAAAGGATAACAATTATATTTGTAATTACTAGGAAGACGCATTCAAGGTTCTGCAACAATTTATATGGAAGAACATATCGTTAAAATTTATGTTGCCATGGTAACGAACGGGTTTAGATGTTCATTAAATACACATTATTATAACATAACTTGATCTGCCGCACTGTATCACAAATGTGACTGTATATTGAGGAAAGATCACGAGATGCAATATTGAACGGCAGATCAAGTTGACCTAGTTATAATGTGTTTATTATATACCTTTTTCTTCAAGTAAAAGTATTTTAAGCTCACCAGAACCAAAGGCTCCTAGGACGCATATAGGAGGATGGGCAATTGTCCATCGTCGTCTGTCTTCCGTCAACACTTTCTTACTAGATTTCCTCTGAATCCACTGGACCAATCAGGCCCAAATTTCATCTGTAAAATCCTTGGACTGGGGGATTGAAAGTTTATGTATCTTTATGACATTTGGCGCATTAATTTGGTTGCTATGGCAGAAAAATGAAAAAAAGGTATTAACTACCAAGTCATTGCAGATATTGTGACAAAACTTTCTTAGGAAATGTTCCTTAAGCCATGGTCTATTTGCCATATGATTTTAGGCTGCTGCTCCTTTTTATTGGCTGTCATAGAAACGGAAATAAATAAATAAGCATATCCTCAGAAAGCATAGAATGTTCAACGCTTTATAACATTGGGCTCCTCAGCAACCATATGCTACATGAATCTGACACTATAGAAATATTAACCATATTAGGCCATTACAGGTTTGGTTGTTGTTATTTTTTTTATCTGACCAGAGCCGAAAGTTGCTGGGGGAACTTAAAGGATGGGCATTTGTCCATTATCATAAGTCATCTGGTGCCAGCACATTAAAAGACATCTCTAAAGTCACTGGGTCGAATGGGTTCAAATTTCATCCGAAGCGTCCTTGGCTGGGGTCTGCCTCTGCTTGATAAAACAGATGGCTTTCAGTGAGCAGAACCCACCTGAACGCTGGTGAGCATAGTGGCTAATCTGAGCTCTGGTGAGCATAATGGCCAATGGGCCTATTGTTGCATGAACTTTTTACTTTACGCTACCTTAAATAAGAAAGAAAGAAGGAAAGAAACTAATGAAAAATCATTCACTTCAAAAACGTTTCAATGCAATTATATATATCTTACTTCAATTACACAGAAAGCTAATAAACGTCGTATACATTGCAGGATTATCTGGCATTTCGGATATATTTTGATGGAATACCACTGAGATGTTGTATTTTCCTACTTTACTGAACAAACATTCGATTGTTAAATGTCATTGTAAAATCAGGGCTGTGCGCTTCTTCTTATGTTCTTTTTATGACTGGAAAACCATGTTGCAAAACCCTGGAGCATATATCAGTTAGCAACATCAACAAGCACCTAACCTTTGAGAGCATTCTTGCTGACTGTCAACATGTTTTCCGAAGTCAAAGGTCTTGCGAAACTCAATTAGCTCAATTTTAAAATGATATAGTGAACAATCTGGATGGGGCCATAAACCGTGCCACAAACAGACTGACATGATCACCATGGACTTTGTCAATACCCTTGACAACGAACCTCACGGAAGGCTATTGTATTAATTGTTCAACTAGCGGATAAGAGGATCTACACATAGGCGGGTTTCGGACGCTCACAATAAGTTGTACTTCTGATTCAGTCCTAGTTTTATCTGGTATCCCCCAAGGTGCAGTCCTTGGGCCGGTTCTTTTCTTGGTATTCATTAATGTTCTCCCTGATAATATTAGGTCATCCGTCCGTTTGTTTGCTGATGGCTTCGTCATGTAAAGGAACATATAATATCCTTCTGACAGTCTTATTTTACAAGATGGCCTGGATCGACCAGCACAGTGTGAGGCTGATTGGCAGATGAAGTTCAATGTGGCCCAATACCATTCAATGAGGGTGTCACGGCATCCTCCGGACAAGCAAGTTAAGTTTGATTATACACGATACAAAAAAGTTGAGCCATTAAATATCTGGGTATCACCATCACTGACGATCCTGATTTGGGTCCACACATTTCAGAGATAACATCGAAAGCAACTAGGACTTTGGCATTTCTTAGACGTAACTTTGCCTTTGCACCTAGGCAGACAATGGGTGGTGCATATAAAACACTGGTTCGCCATTAAATTGAACATGCAACACACATTTGGCATGCCTATGTTAAAACTCGATTCAGCAAGTGGGGGAAGGTACAGAGGACAGCTTCTTGATGAACCTGCTGATGATGGCGAAATAGAAGAAGAGTCCGTGACATGCTTAACGATCTAGAATGGCCATCCCGAGAGGGCCTTCGTGAGCAGTCCTCTTTAACATTCTTGTATAAAATACTCTATTAATAAAGACAGTTATTTAACCCCTGAGACAGCTTCAACCCAAACAAGAGAATCAAAAGTAAACAACTCACAATATCGTTGGCACCAGTCCTGTAGTGATGCCCTGAAACATTCCTTTTTTCCTTTAACTATTCCCCAGTGGCATATTCTTCCCTCTTCTGCGGTGAATGCCAAGTGAACAGAGATGTTCAAAAACCGTACAGTATAAGACTGAGAACTAGAAAATCCGATAGATAGATAGATAGATAGATAGATAGATAGATAGATAGATAGATAGATAGATAGATAGATAGATAGATAGATAGATAGATAGATAGATAGATAGATAGATAGATAGATAGATAGATAGATAGATAGATAGATAGATAGATAGATAGATAGATAGATAGATAGATAGATAGATAGATAGATAGATAGATAGATAGATAGATAGATAGATAGATAGATAGATAGATAGATAGATAGATAGATAGATAGATAGATAGATAGATAGATAGATAGATAGATAGATAGATAGATAGATAGATAGATAGATAGATGGCCTCCGTGGCCTAGTGGTTAAGAGCGCTGACTCTTGATCATTAGGTCTCTCACCGCTGTGGTTCGAGCCTCGCTCGGGTCACATGTGAGACGCCAAGTTCTGCAACGGAAGGTCAGGTGGTTTTTCTCCGGGTACTCCGGTTTTCGCCCACCTCTGATTAACGATCGGCTCGATATGAGTGAAATAATCTTGAAAGGGCTGTAAAACCAAAAACAAAAAAAGAGATAGATAGACAGATAGATAAATCTGATAGATAGATAGATAGATAGATAGATAGATAGATAGATAGATAGATAGATAGATAGATAGATAGATAGATAGATAGATAGATAGATAGATAGGGACCAGATTTGTCCAAGGTCCAATTATTTCCATCTGTTTATTCGCTCTAGAGCTGATCGTATATGAAAACAGGATCCACTTTACAGAGTTACTTACATTTATCAAATAAGACTTTTTATCATACATGAATTTATTTTATATATGACAAGTATTTCCATCCCTATATTCCCGGATTTGAATTTCCTTCAACCCCAGAATCCAGTTTATTAAGCTACTTGCATTATCATACATTGGACTTATCATGCGAGCATCATTTTGCCCTTTGTCTTTTTGAAAACACGAGTTCAACAAGCAGGGCATCGTATATAAACTTGCTGTCATAACTTATTGATGTAGTCTGCTGACGACGTGTTCGTTTCAATTGTGGTTTAACGTCCACATCAACACGATTTAGGGCACTTTGGAGACGTCGCTCCTAACTTTGTGAGACATTTACACGGCAATGGGAGGCAATGACACACCAAGCCCTGCTGCCCAATGAAACCAATGGGTTTATATGTATGGATGGTTCAACTAGCACCACCTTGCATGGGAAGCCAGTTACCTGTTTGTGCGATCGTTTAAGCTCTAGGTGGAAGCACCCGATAGAAGGGGGCCATGATGACGACAATAGCAGAAGCTTTCTTGCAGTAGATTATTTAATAGAACATCTCAAAAGCATTGTTCTCATGCTGATGAGGCCGATGTTTTTTTTTTCCATTGAAAAACATAATACATTCATAAAACTCGCCCATTTAGTAGCATGGCAATAATTTAAAAAAAAATCAACTGTGGAAAATAAAAACAATGGTCAAAGCATAAAAATTATTTTTCAAAGCACAACAGTAGTTAAAAAAAAAAAGAAATGAAAAAAAAAAAAAACGTTGCCGGGAGTGGGGATCGAACCGAGGGCCTTGTAGATGCTAACCGAAGTGTATAACCACTAGGCCATTGTGACTGACTACGTCATAGTCCAATACTAAGGTACATATTGATATAGACGTGACGTAGCTCTCATAGTAATGAATCAAATCAGTTGTCACTGTACTCTGTATGAATGTCAAGGGTCTGTAAACTCTAAAAATATGCATGGTAAATGGCTCTGAACTTGTAACATGGAATCAAGTCTCTTATCCGTCACCAATGACGCACAGCGACTTGCAGTTAGAGTAATGTCCCTTGTTTGATTGACGGCGTTCTTGCCAAAATACCGTGATTTTTTTGACACGCAATAGCGTTAAACACCATAAGCAAAACCTTCTAACGGGTCTCATTGTCTTTACCTTTATCTTGATTGATTTTTTTTCTCCTAAATTTCGGCTGTTTGGCACTAAAGATAGCTCGAGCCCTCGTATAAATTAGGTAGGGGGACAGGGTACATTTCCTTTAATTTAACAATGAATGCACATCTTCGACACCTTGGAAATTTAATCAAATGTTTTTCTTGTACTTTCGGAGCTTTCAACCAAAATTCTTTGTGTCGCATGTGTGCATTCATATTTTTTTCTTGATTTCTTTATGATAAATATGGAGAAAATGTTCGATTTTGGTGAAGACTGTGTCTGTTTTTACATAATTTTCATTCAGATATGGGCAGTTTTGTTGATTATTTCATACATTGTCGGAGACACAAGAGGTCATAGTATACAAAAATTAGAAGATCATTTTGTATTGAACAGGTTGCTCACATAGGAATTTACAGGGCAGTTAACTGGCATTTGTGAACCAAGCCCTTTGTTCAACAAGCTAGTCTGGCACAGAAACACTTGTTCACTTCACAATTGTCCAGTTATGTGGTGTATTCTTTGCTTCCAAAGGCTAACTCTTTTAAAGAACATAGACGTCACTACAGATGGTGTTAAGGGAATGTGTGGCGGTCGTAAAATGTCTACCTGGCCTTCATCATAGATTAGTTTGTATTTTCTTGTCCTTTGGATTTCTGAAAACATTTGAGGGTCACTGATGAGGTTTAATTGACCGAAACTAGCTAGTCTGGCCCATTAACACTTGTCCATGTACACTCCATATTTTTCAGTTCTGCGGTGTATTCTTTGCTTTTACCTGTAAATTCTGCAGAAGGCGTCACCACCATACCATGCTCCGTATAAACTGCTATGTATCGCATCGCTCAAAACATTAAAAGCGCCAATAAGAAAATCTGAAATGGAAATATGACCCAGACTAATACAGAAAAAAAGATGCACAGGAAGAAACACATGTTTATTAGAAGTTCATATGAGCCCCGCCAAGCGAATTTGTGTCTTCGAGCATTCCGTCATCACAAATTTTAACTGCGCATGCCCAGCCATTCAGAGGGGCCAGGGATATGGCTTTCTGTCTGAAGGTTCCTCTTCATTCACTGCTTGCATGAGCGAGCAGCGAATGTTCTGGCGAGACTGCGCGGATGCGCAGGCTCGCCTGAACTTTCGCTGCTCGCATAGGCGATAAGTACCAAAATCGCTTGACGGGGCCCATATAATAAACATCTTGGCATATTTTAAAAAATGGAGACAAAGGACATAATATTACATCTACAGGAAAATGAAAAAATAAAATAAAATTAGATTTTTCTCTTTTTCTCGCAATTTTCGGTGTTGACAGTTCCATTTTTTTATTATTTTCGAAGCGGTTTTAAACGGGTACCCACAATCTATTTTTGCACAGAAATTTTATATGAAAAATATCATTTTTTTTTTCCTGAATATTTTCATCTTTTTTTTTATTTATTTTTTTTTTGGAGGGGGTGGGGGGGGGGGGGGCGGGCTGAAACTTTCAATATAAGTGACTGGCCGTGTTTTATCGGATGGTCGACCCAAAGCTTCTTAAAGCTGCTGTTGTAGACAGACACAGACGGACGGACGGGCGGACGGACTAACGAACGGACGGACAGAAAGACGCACGCACTCAAAGATGGACAGACGGACATCGGTGAACAAAAACTTATTAGTTTCACTTGTGTGTGATGAACGAACCTAAGCACAGACTTACAAGTATTATCTCGGCCCCCGCCCATCGGGGCTTGAAGAAATATATGGGCTGCATGATGCTTCCACGCAGAACTGGGTCCGACCGCACACGAGTACAGGTAAACCGCTTAGAGGATCTAAGCCTGTCGAGGCAAAGCGGTGCGAGTCGGACCGTCCATGCTTATAAACCATATTGGTTTCATTGGGCGACAGGGCTTGAGATGTCATTTCATGTCAATGTCGGGTAAAAGTCCCACAAAATTGGAAGCAACGTCTCCAAAATGACCTTTACAGTGTCGACGGGGACGTTAAACCTCAAATCAAACAAACAAACAAAACAAGTATTAGCTACCTGATCGTTATTCTTTTAAATTTTCAGGAGCGAATTGCCTCTGGAAGAATTAGTCTTGAACTTTGACGGTTTTACTTAACACATTCAACCATGAAGAAACATTTCTGATACTAAGTTTTGCTGGCCATTTTTGCACTGTCCTCTGTTTAGCCTTACCTAGTGCACCAAAGATATTAGCAAACAGTGAACACCTTGATCAGACTGCGGCCTCTGATCACGGTATCAACTGTTTGCCATCAGGAACACACGCCTATATAATTTTGACACCCTTGAACCCCACTTTTATACAGTAAAACTGGGGTTTACAGGCGTAAATCTTATTTGTCTTATTTCTGCTCTAAAACATAGACTGTGGGTACTCGTTAGAACCGCCTCATTGAGGCGGTTCTAACGAGAACCCACAATCTATGTTTTGTGCAGATAATAAGAAAAATATCGCAATTTTTCATCTAAAACTTTCAGTTTTTTCAACGGTAATATTTACACTGTATTTGTATAGGCGTGTTTTCGTAATGGTTTGCTAAGAGTATGAAAATCATTTCAAATATAAAAAGAATGACATCGCGAAAACACATGTTTATAATTTTGACCCCCCCTTAAACCCCACTTTTGTATAGTTAAACTGGCACCTTGTTTTTCCTTATTTCTGCTCTAAAATATACATTGTGGGTATTCGGTAGAACCGCCTCGAGGCGCTTCTAACGTTATTTTGAGCAGAAATAAGAAATTTCATCTGAAAATTTTCATTTTTTTTTTTTCGATGGTAAAACTTACAATGTATTTCTAAAGGCGTGTTTTCATAATGGAAAATTATTTCAAATATAAAAATAATGCAATAAACCGGGCACGCCTTGCATTGTAACTGGTCCTCTCCAAATCTCTTAGATCGAAACGGCTAACCTTCAATTTGCTCCCGGTTTACCTTTCTTTAGGGGATTGGGAACATCGGCAGATTTTTTTTTTCCGCCAGTTTTCAAAGGGAGACAGCTTTCGGGACTTCCTGTTCGCTTTTCTATAAGGCCTGTACCACTCAAAAATGGGTCTACTCTTAAAGGAAAGAATTTGCTCCTCAGAATCAAATTCTTTCCTTTAAGAGTTGACCCCTATTGACCTGGGAGACAAAAATAATTTTTCAGAAGTTGCCTCCCTTAACGATATTCCCATTCCCCTTAAATGGTCGGTGATTTTCACGGTTCAGTTGTTCAAAGCCTCGTTAGCTTAACGAGCTCGTTTGTGGCCATATTGTTAACCGTTCTAGCAAGTACAATATCTAATAAAGTGTTATTTTTGCTGAAAAAATGAGAGATGTTGTTTGTTACTTACTGTGTGTATCACTTTTAATTTTGGATGGCTATATGGCCATTTTGTGGGAAAGTAACTGTCCTTATAGCCTTCCTTTGTTTAGGTTTCCATTATGGTCTGGTCGCTTAATGTTTGTATTTCTTTCCCTTTGGTGTCTTTGGTGGGTGGAGTAAGTTAATTGTACCGATTCCTGATCTTTGTTTTACTTCTACTTTGCATTGGCAAAGCTGCTCACATTTTTTTCAGCAAAAATACCAGTATATTTGCCATATTAAATGATCAAATTTCTTAACGTTACAAAAACTAACGACGTCGTTAGTTTTGAACAACTTGCCACTGGTTGACAACATCAGTAAAGCCCCCCCCCCCCCACCCCCACCCCCAACACACACACCAACGGTACTATGACCTTTGGGTCATTTGACAAACAACAGACCAAAACGCAGAATAAACGAACAAACCAAACAACACAAACCCTACCTGCGTATGCAAGATGTAATATAAAGAAATGTAGTCTTGACCTTGACCTAAATCTGGTCTGAAGTGTGAAGATGACGTAACCGTTGGGAAGCACAATGGCCAAAAACAGAACATAGCTTATCGCAGCGGCCGCCTCGTCAAATGGCTGAAAAAGACAGGAAAACAAAGCATTCATTTGACTGGTGTTACTTGTGGGTCGACTGAATTGTGTTGTAGGCTGAAACAATGGTAGGATAACTCATCCGTGGGCCATAGTGCATTTTTCATATCTAAAAATGATATTTTTCTTAATAAAACTTGTGACGTTTTTCTTATTTTTACTCCAAACACAGATTGAGGGTGCGCACAACCTATGTCTTGGAGCAGAAATAAGAAAACTAATGTGTACCCCTGTAAACCCCAGTTTTCTCTATATAATGTAGGGTTTAGTGGGGTGTTCATTTCACGGACTTGTTCATGTGATGATATACCTGCTCTTAAATCCTTTCATGCATGTACTTAAAGCGAACAGTGTAGACCCAGATCAGACGCCGCCTTCTACTAGCAATATTTGTTTTTAGCAGAAATAAGAGCAAATACTTCATCACATGACGCGGCTTCTGACAATGTAATTACGCCATTAATTAAATTCGGTAATCTACTAGTGGATTGAGGTCAAGAATACGAAAATGGGCTCACCAATAGAATTATTTTTAAATTTCGCAAACGAGTAGACCTAAACATGTTACATCCAAAAATACAAAAATAAGGATAGGTCACCAACTTCATTTAAGAAATAGATCAGCTCTAACTGTGATTTGTTGAGTAATAAATCACAGTGGTGAGGTCAGTTGTAAAGAAGACAAATCACGAGCGCGTAGCGCGCGTGATTTGTCTACTTACAACTGACCGGCAAACTGTGATTTATTACTCAATAAATCACAGACTAGAGCTGATCTATTTCGATTCTAACACGCTGAAAATCGGCAATAATGTTGTTGTTTCCTTCAAAATCTCACAACTTTTCGCCATTGTTAGAAGAAATCTCGCTAAAATTAACGACTGAAACACATGCATTTACATCCTTTTCTAACGTTTTCGATGCGAGAAAATGACGTTACACCGTCTAACGTCAAGGAAATCGACTAGTGACGTCGTCAATTGGCAGTTTTTAATGACGTCACACGTCACGCTCTTCCGAGCTGTGATTTGTTGCAGAATAAAACACAGTTATTTTGCATTGCCAATATAGGCGCGCTGTGTTAGCATTAGGCGCAAGGACCGCTTGAAAATCTTAACCGTTTCTATAGCGGGCTATGGGAATCAGAAAAAAAATCGCCGAAATCTCCATTTTAATCTCGTATGACAAATTAACTGGCCCATATAATTTTTTCAAAAACTAATATTTTATGACTATGCTATTGGTGATTATAATAAGCTGAAAAAAGTCCTTGCCTACCAGGTTAGTTTTCGAAATACTGACATATATATTAGTGTGGGGTCTACGTTTTCTGGCGTTATTTATAAGCGACGTTGCAGTGTCTTACCGACAACGTCTGTTGACGCGCCAAAACATTATTTCTAGCGCCATTTTTCTTTAAACGCACGAACAAAGGGATATTTAGTTATACCAAGTTTTATCGTGATAATAGCATGGTTTTGGACTGCGGAAATTTTCTGAAGTTGGCGTTTTGGTGTAGAATGATCTCTGCAGTCTGTACGTATATAAAAATCACGAACAAAATACTGGTCCTCCGTGTTCTACTAGGTAGGAGCGCTGACTTCTAATCATTAGATCTCTCTCGGATGAGTCTTTAAATCGAGCTCCCGTCTCCGTATGACCTAAGCTGTTCGTGAGACGTAAAACTCAAACACTCACTCACTCAGCTTTCAGTTTCTGTCGAATGAATGTGCACTGTGCTCTACGAAATCATAATTATTTTCCTAAGTTATGTTCTCGGGTTTTCACATACCATCCGATAAAACGGTCGTTATGCCTTTATTTCCTTTGACAGTGACGAACGGCGATGGCTGCCGCCATTTTGAAAGTCGCGCTGTAGTGTCAGAATGTCATGACGAAACGTCCTACGCAACGCACGTAAATAATTGTGCCATTCATTTACGTATTCTTGACCTTAAAATAACACGTACACGTGCGGCGTCCTTTTCGACGTCGCGTTTACTAATGGATCTTGGATTTACTATAGTTGATGAAAAATATAAACAAAATAATTTTAAACACCACAATAAAATAGAGACTTTGGATTGTTTTTCATTCATTCCGTACTTTATTTCATTTTTCTGTTATAAAATTCTCATTTTAACATCAAACTGAGAGCCGTGATCAATGTAGTGTGTGGAGAAGCTCGTATTGACGGGGAACATGGGCTCATATTCCCCGCCTGAAAACGATATCTGCCCTCGCCTGTCGGCTCGGGCCAATATAGCTCTCTCCGGCGGGGAATAAGATCCCATGTCGGCTCGGGCAACTATAGCTCTCCGGCGGGGAATATAATCGCCTGTCGGCTCGGGCCAATATAGCTCTCTCCGGCGGGGAATAAGATCCCATGTCGGCTCGGGCAACTATAGCTCTCCGGCGGGGAATATGATCCCATGTCGGCTCGGGCAACTATAGCTCTCCGGCGGGGAATATAATCCCATGTCGGCTCGGGCAACTATAGCTCTCCGGCGGGGAATATAATCCCATGTCGGCTCGGGCAACTATAGCTCTCCGGCGGGGAATATAATCCCATGTCGGCTCGGGCAAATATCGATCTCCGGCGGGGAATATGATCCCATGTCGGCTCGGGCAACTATAGCTCTCCGGCGGGCAATATGATCCCATGTCGGCTCGGGCAAATGTCGCTCTCCGGCGGGGAATATAATCCCATGTCGGCTCGGGCAACTATAGCTCTCCGGCGGGCAATATGATCCCATGTCGGCTCGGGCAACTATAGCTCTCCGGCGGGGAATATAATCCCATGTCGGCTCGGGCAACTATAGCTCTCCGGCGGGCAATATGATCCCATGTCGGCTCGGGCAACTATAGCTCTCCGGCGGGGAATATAATCGCCTGTCGGCTCGGGCCAATATAGCTCTCTCCGGCGGGGAATATGATCCCATGTCGGCTCGGGCAACTATAGCTCTCCGGCGGGGAATATAATCCCATGTCGGCTCGGGCAACTATAGCTCTCCGGCGGGGAATATAATCCCATGTCGGCTCGGGCAAATGTCGCTCTCCGGCGGGGAATATGATCCCATGTCGACTCGGGCAAATATAGCTCTCCGGCGGGGTTTTTGATCCCATGTCGACTCGGGCAAATATAGCTCTCCGGCGGGGAATATGATCCCATGGTCCCCGTCAGGAATCAAAATAACATATAATGCTTGAAGTATAAATAAGAAAAATATCACTTTTTCATTAGCAAAATGACTGTTTTAGAGAAATGAATGAGTGTATTGGATCATACGGCTGTTTTATCGTTTTGTGTGTTTTTGATCGTTACGAAAACACGTCTATATAATTGTGACTCCCTCAAACCGCACATTTATACAGTAAAACTGGGGTTTAGAAAGGTAAACCTATTTTTTTTTTATTTCTGCTCTAAAATATAGATTGTGGGTACGCGTTAGAACCGCCTCGATGAGGCCCACGATCTATATTTTGAGCAAAAATAAGAAAAATATTGCAATTTTTTTATCTTAAAATTTTCATTTTTTTCGGCCCTAAAGTTTACAATGTATTTGTATAGGCGTGTTTTCGTAATGTCGAGGCTTTTTCAGAATAGAATAATACTTTCCTTTTAACAGAGTTGCCTCCCCTAAAGATAATAAAAATCTTACATAGGTGTGAGGGTTGGAGTGAAAAGTCCGCCCCGAGGGTCACTGTCCGGCATCACGAGGCTTGCCCAGTGATGCCGAACAGTGATCCCGCGTGTGATTTTTTATCTACCGCTCACTCCAATGTGTGTTATTTTATAGGCATACAATACAGCCACGGTCCCCGCCCCTAGGGGCTTGAAGAAATATATGGGCTGCATGATGCTTCCACGCAGAGCTGAATCCGGCCCGCACACTAGTACTGGTAAACCGCTTAGAGGATCTGAGCCTGCCCAGGCAAAGCGGTGTGAGTCGGCCGTCCATGCTAATAAACCCTATTGGTTTCATTGGGCGACAGGGCTTGAGATGTCATTTCATCTCAGTGTCGGGTAAAAGTCCCACAAAATTCGAATCAACGTCTCCAAAATGACCTTTACGGTGTTGACGGGGACGTTAAACCTCAAATCAAACAAACAATACAATACAGCCAATTCGAATAATAATTTGACCCCGGCACATGACAAAACCTACAATAAGATCCATGCTATGGTCGAAGGCTCAGTTGAGCCCGACCGTCAGGTCCGCCTGTTGGGAGCATTCTCTTGTTGCCCTATGAATAGCCCAGAGGCTATAGAAGGCTCAGGCGAACAGCAAAGACTCTGATCAGACTGCGCGGATGCGCAGGCTGATCTGAGTCTTTGCTGGTCACACCGGCCTTATATAATTGTAGATTTTGTCGTGGGCGGGCTCAATATTTTAATGAAATTAATGCAGCGTTTTTTTTTTTTTTTTTTTTGTGTGTTTTTTTTTTTTGTCGTCAGCGCGCGCGCAGTGAGGTCAAACATAATGACTGCGAACATGACGTCCTTTTAAATCAGTGCACATCAAACACGTGAAAATTGTCGGTATAATCCTATCCCTGGGTAGGATAAACTGGGTTTGATAAAAAAAAACTTTCCCAGGGTAATTCCAGAATTTTCTCATCTGATATGCAAGTCATTTCCATGTCTTATACTGGCAACAAAGTCCCAATTTTCGTTCGGATTATCAAAAATGCCCCGATAGATAAAGCAGGGCTCAGTAACTGTCCCGACAGATAAAGCAGGGATGAGTAACTGTTAGCAAATTGATTTAGAAGATGGTTAGATTTGATATGCTAGTCATTTCCATGTCTTATACTGGCAACAAAGTCCCAATTTTCGTTCGGATTACCAAAAATGCCCCGATAGATAAAGCAGGGCTCAGTAACTGTCCCGACAGATAAAGCAGGGATGAGTAACTGTTAGCAAATTGATTTAGAAGATGGTTAGATTTGATATGCTAGTCATTTCCATGTCTTATACTGGCAACAAAGTCCCAATTTTCGTTCGGATTGTCAAAAATGCCCCGATAGATAAAGCAGGGCTCCATGTCGAAATTTAGGGGTCCCAGGATGAGTAACTGTTAGCAAATTGATTTAGAAGATGGCTGAAGGTTTGTCCGTGTCCCGTTTTGGCATTTTCCGTCTAAAATGGTTTCGAAAGAGGAAGCTTCAAGGCGGCTTGTAACAGACATTAAGCTCTCTTGTTTTCTTTGATACATTCTTAGGATATGATATAATTACATGAAAGAAACAGCTTTACGTCAAGTGTTATGAAGCAATTAAGATGTCTAGATATCCATAACATGGCAATTGTTTTGTAATATTACCACAGGTGTAAAGCATAACATGTTATGCTCTGCATCGGAAAAGGTGCCTACGTCACGTACAAACTAAACTGTATACCGACATGCATCCGACATCTGCCAGACGTGATGCACTTACACGCAATATCCTTCAGTGTTTACTTACAGGGCCCTCTCTGACAATCAAATTTAGGGCTGGCTAATCGGAGCTGAAAAGATAATCGGTTATTATTCCTGTCGTTGCGATCGATAATCGATTAGTGATAACTGACGATTTGGTCATAATTATACATGTCTGGCTTTCTGTCTGAGCATGACTCCTACCATGTACTGCACTTTGCCATATGTATTTGAACAGACAGGCCTGAGCAAACGGTGTAGACCCAGATGAGACGCCGCAAAACGCGGCGTCTCACCTTGGTCTGCACTGTTTGCCACTCATACAGCTATTTTAGGCGCAACTTTGGGTAGTAAATTGTACTTATCAAATAATCGATTGCAAGCAAATCAGTAATGATAATCATTTTTCAGGAATTTATCGATTGAATAATCGATTATCCGATTAATCGTGCCAGCCTTACAACCAATACCCTTCTGAATTTTAGAAAGAGAAAAACAAAGGTAGTTGTTGTCAAGCCCTCATAAACATGTATATGACGTCTCATATCGCAATGATCTTAACATTTGTTCTTTGTGTTTTGGCAATTATGTTCGGGTAATAGGTAATTAACATTACTTGCTTTTTTCTTTGTTTGTGCTTAGGTAATAAATTCTCGTTAACACTATTTGGGTTATTATGGTAACGCTGCTTCCTATTTTATGGGACTTGTTTGTTTTTGTTTTGTTTTATTTGAGGTTTAACGTACCCGTCAACACTGTAAAGGTCATTTTGGAGACGTTGCTTCCAAATTTGGTTGGACTTTTACCCGACATTGAGATGAAATGACATCTCAAGCCCTGCCGACCAATGAAACCAATGGGATTTATTAGAATGGACGGTCCGCCTCGCACCGCGGTTCCTGGACAGGCTTGGGTCCTCTAAGCCGTTTACCAGTACTAGTGTGCGGGCCGGATTCAGCTCTGTGTGGAAGCATCATGCAGTCCATATATTTCTCCAAGCCCCTATGGACGGGGCGCTTTATGGGACTTGAACCCTAAATAGCGATGGAATAACATCTCTGTGTCTCTGACCTGAGTCTACACTATTTGCCAAGCCCAACCCAAAGTTCCAGTCCAGATTCTATAGATAACCCTTTGCACGCATCGATAATTTTTATAAATAACCGTTGGACTGGACCCTGATTTCTGACGAGTTGTTGATGATCACGTGGTCTTCAGCTATGAAAAGTTACTGCGCTTTATAACTTTGGGTCGTTTAATAAACTATCGACCGAAAAACCAAGTCAAGAGTCATATGAATTTTCTCGCATGACGTTGTCCATTAAATAACAGCGATAAATAGGGAATACCAGGTTCATGTCATTTTATATCAAGCTTATAAGGCAAGGCATTGAGAACGCTTGTAGCGTCGCGTGGCTGGCCCAGCGATTCTACATGTGTTCCCGAAGCCGAGCCTGAAGCTTATAAGGCATGAGATATAATATCTTTATCAGGTCAGTATTTTACAATGCAATTAATATACGGGATAACTGATAAAGAAACTACAAAGACATGACGGCCACTAGAAATATGCTCTACGAAAGAATTGTCCTTCGGAAGCAAGGACTACACCACAGACCTGAAAATTATGGCCTATACAAGTTTACAAACACAACTTGGGAGAGGGGCTTTCAGACGGGAACCAACCAATTGTCAACCTGTCGCCGCCCTCATGAGGCAAAGTTGTCGTGTATCTTGTATCACTTGGACGTCCAATTGATACAATTGGGCAAGACCTGCTGTCAATAGATGGGCTGCATGATGCTTCCACGCAATGCTGAAACCGACCCACACACGAGTACCTGGTATACGCTTAGAGGATCTAAGCCTGCCCAGGCAAAGCGTTGCACGTCGGCCCGTCCATGCTTATTTACCCTATTGGTTTCATTCGGCGGCAGGGCTTGAGATTTCATTTCATCTCAACGTCGGGTAAAAGTCCAACGAAATTGGCAGTAACGTCTCTAAAATGACCTTAACAGTGTTGACGGGCGGGGACGTTAAACCTCAAACCAAACTAGAGCGCGCAGTCGATGGCAAGCCATCGCAAATCCCCACGTTTTCTCCACAGTAGGTCAAAATTTGACCTTTTGACCCCTCCCCAGGGCCCATGGGGGCGGGGACAAAAAAAAGTGCTCTTGCGCAAGCCATTCATGTAAGCAACTCGCATACCAAATTTGGTTGAATTCCGGCTAACGGTTTAGGAGGAGATAGCCGGACGGACGGACGGACGGAGGCGATAACAATATCCCCACCTTTCGTTGAAAAACGTGGGGATAACAAACAAACAAAATAGCTTTCTCATTCAATTAAGCTTCATAAATGGCACACATACACCGCGAAAACACGCCTATTTAATTTTGATCCTCTTAAACCACATTTTTATACAATAAAACTGTGGCTTATAAGGGTATACAACTTTCTTTTATTTCTCCTTAAAAACATAGTTTGTGGATACTCGTTACAACCGCCACGCCGAGGCGGTTCTATCGAGCTCTCAAAATCTATGTTTTGTAAAAGGAAAAATATCAGACTTGATTTTTCCTGATTTTTTTTTTTTTTTCATTATAGATAAAATTTTCGATAAACTTGAGAAGGCGTGTTTTCGTAATGTAAATATTAGATGTGCGCAAGGATTTTACAAAGTTTATGAAATAGATGATCTTATGCGTGTGGTCATTTCATATGAGATTTATGAAAATCGCCAGAGGCTCGTATTCATTTCATGTAAATTAATAAACTTGGCTCACCAAAGGATGTTGTCATAAATTTCATATATGAACTGTAAGATTCCTAATTATCACATAACGATTTTAAATTGGATTTTTATTACGAAAACATGCCTTTACAAATACATTGTAACCTTTATCGACCAAGAAAATATTAGATGAAAAATTGTGAAATTTTTCTTATTTATGCTCAAAATATAATTTGTGAGTACTCGCTAGAACCGCCTCATCGAGGCGGTTCTAATGAGTACCCCAAATCTATATTTTAATGCAGAAATAAGAAAAATAAGCTTAGTTTTATAATATAAAACGTGGGGTTCAAGGTAGTCAAAATTATATAGGCGCGATTTCGTGATAGTTGCCTAGATAACACAGGATTTCAACTGGCGGCTTCATGTCGTTAAGAGAAACAATCCTCGTGGTATTAGAAGCCTCCGTGGTCGAGTGGTTACGCTACTTGCCTTGTAAACCAGGGTTCGCAGGTTCGTTCCCGGGCTTCTCCAGACTTTCGGATGAGTCTTTAAACCGAGGTCCCGTCTCCGTATGACCTTAGCTGTTGGTGGGACGTAAAACTGAAACACTCACTCACTCCTCGTGGTATAATCATTTTTATATTTTGACATTATCCACTACATGTAAAATAATGACGTTGTATGGGCTTCCGTGGCCTAGTAAGTAAGAGCGCTGACTCTTAATCATGTTAATAAATAGGTCTTGGTATCTCACCATTATGGTTCGAGTCTCGCTCGGGCCACACGTGAGACGCCAAGACCTGCAGCGGAAGGCCAGGTGATTTTCTCCGGGTACTCCGGTTTTCGCCCACCTACGATTAACGATCGGCTCGAAACAATAGGCATACACTTAAAAAAGGCCGTTAAACAACAACAACAAAATAATAATAAAACAGCTCTTCTATATGATCAATAGTTCTATAACAGAATTTTGCAAAAGCAGAGCAATAACACTTAACGCCATAATATCAACACTAGTACAGCAGTCGTTCATTCTCAGAAACTTTCTGTTTTGAAACTTCAAATGATCCTTGTTGATGACTTTTCTATCTTAAATGTACAAATACAGCCCTGGGACATTTCGCTATTAAGACCAATACAGGATAATTCTGCTTTAAAAAGTTTATTTAGAAGGGTGCCGTTATTCTTCGTTCGAATTTCCTGCAAAGAATGTCCCCTGGTGAGATACCAACCTTGGGACTGTTCAAAAGTGGTCTTGGTGCACTGGGGCGCTTTGGTGCAGTGGAGCGCTTAGTGGAGCCCTTTGGTACAGTGGAGCGCTTTGGTGCAGTGGAACGTTTTGGTGCAGTGGAACGCTTTGGTGCAGTGGTAGCGCATCGGATTTGTGATCGAGAGGTTGCGGGTTCGAGCCTCACGCTGACCAAAGTGTTGCGCCCTTGAACAAGGCACTTCATCCACATAGCTTAAAAAGTACTGGTAACCACCCAGGAAATCCTGCTTGTAATACTCAGATGTGAGCGAGTAGCAGTAATAGGAGAAAAAAAAAAGAGAAATCCGTAGGGAATTCCTCCAGCTATGACATCACGTTAACAAGTCCGTGAAATAAACTACCCCTTACAACCCACTTTATATATGGAAAACTGGGGTTTAGGGGGTATACACTATTTTTCTTATTTCTGCTCCTAGACATAGGTTAGTGGGTACTCGTTAGAACCGCCTCAATGAGGCGGTTCTAACGAGTACCCACAACCTATGTTTGCAGTATAAATAAGAAAAATATCACGGATTTTCATCAGAAAAGTAGTCATTTATATATAGAGATGTGAAAAATACACTGTGTCGCACGAGTTTGTTATGGTAATGAAATACTAAGGGATGAATCAGGGATATTTTCTATTTTTAGCAAATGTATGTTGTTTGACTCTTTAGTGTTGCCTCGTCGAGGTGGAATTGCCTCGATAAGGCGATACTTATAGGTTCACACAATATACATCAACAATAAAATTCCTCTATTAAGAAATTAAAATTACAATCATTTCTGCTTTAAAAAGCGTATTAAGTAAGTTGCAGTTATTCTTTCTTTGTGTTTTCTGCATACCGTATTCTCTGGTCAGAGACCACCCTTGACACTGTTCAAAAGTGGTCCAAAGGGGTTCTTAATACAGGAAGTCTACTGTATATTGTAGAGTTGAAGTGAAGGCAATGATCAGGAATCGATACAATCAACCCACAGCTCCCATCAGAGACACCACAGGGAAAGAAACACAAACATGAAACAACAAACCCTAATGGAAACATCAATAGCAGAAAGCCAAAAGGACAGTTACTTTTCCACAAAATGGCCAATAGGCTCTCCAAAATACAATATAAGTGACACAAACACCCAAAGACAAGTCATAACAAAAATAAACCGCGACAGAAGAACCGCCTTGGAACGGTCTGCGGCAACGAATTCCACTGGGGGGCTTAAATCGATTTTACGTGGCCACAATCCTTGCACTTACTTGTAACCACGATTTATACTTTAGAGAAGAAATAAGAAAAATATCGAGGCGGTTCCAGCGAGCACATACAATCTATACATTAGAGCAGAAATAAGAAAAATATCGAGGCGGTTCCAGCTAGTACCCACAATCTATACTTTAGAGCAGAATGAGCGAGTGAGTGTTCAAGTTTTACGTCCCACCAACAGCTAAGGTCATACGGAGACGGGACCTCGGTTTACAGACTTATCCGAACATCTGGTTAAAGCAAAAATAAGAAAAAATAGGAAATTTTCATCTTAAAATGCTCGTTTCACGGCGTGTTTTCGTATTGTCGAAAGAAACACTGGTAGGGGAGTTTGCGACCAAGAAATACACAGACCAACCTGCTTAGCTACACAGAATGTCTTGAAATTTAACATATAAATTATAAAAACTAGAAGTATTGTACTATCCAAGCAGTGGAAAGAAATGTTGCTGATCAGACTGCGCAGATGCCAGGCTAATCTGTTCCTTACCATTACGAAAACACACCTGTGCGAGAGAGTGCATTTTTCACATTTCCCAAATCTCTACTTTTCTGATGAAAATCCGTGATATTCTTCTTATTTTTATGGCAAACATAGGTTGTGGGTGCTCGTTAGAACCGCCTCCCTGAGGCGGTTCTAACGAGTACCCATAACCTATGTCTTGGAGCAGAAATAAAGACAAGAGGGCCATGATGGCCCTGGATCGCTCACCTGATCCATAGAGTAACAAGTGGGCCCCTGGGAGGGCCATTATTGACCCCAGGGTTATAATGTGCATAATGTTGAGGGAGGTCTAAAAAGGTGAAACTTCATACCAAATATCAACAAAGGCTATAATTTGAACAATCTTGGCAAAGGTCCACTAGATGAAGCTACACACCAAATATCAAAGACTTGGGCCTTGCAGTTTCAGAGAAGAAGATTGTTTAAAGATATATCTTACATAAGCCTATGTAAACCCAAATGGCCCCGGGCAGGGGCATTTTTGGCCTCAGGGCTATAATTTAAACAATCTTGATAGAGGTCCACTAGATAAAGCTTCACACCAAATATCAAAGACCTGGGCCTTGTTGTTTCAGAGAAGATGATTTTCAAAGAATATCTCTATATAAGTCTATGTAAAACCAAAGGGCCCCGAGGCGGGGGCATTTGTGGCCCGAGGGCTATAATTTGAACAATCTTGGTAGAGGTCCACTAGATGAAGCTCCATACCAAATATCAAAGATCATGGCCTTGCAGTTTCAGAGAAGAAGATTTTTAAAGATTTCCCTATATAAGTCTATGTAAAACCGAAGGGTCTTGGGGAGGGGGCATTTTTGGCCCCAGGGCTATAATTTGAACAATCTTGATAGAGGTCCACTAGAAGAAATTTTACACCAAATATCAAAGACCTAGGCCTTGTGGTTTCACAGAAGAAAATTTTTAAAGATTTTTCCTATATAAGTCTATGTAAAACCAAAGGGCCCAGGAGCGGGGATATTTTTGGTCTCAGGGCTATAATTTGAACAATATTGGTAGAGGTCCACTAGCTGAAGCTTCATACCAAATATCAAATACCTAGGCCTTGTGGTTTCACAGAAGAAGATTTTTAAAGATTTTCCCTATAAAAGTCTATGTAAAAACCAAAGGGCCCAGGAGCGGGGGTAATTTTGGCCCCAGGGCCATAATTTGAACAATTTTGGTAGAGGTCCACAAGATAAGCCTTAATACCAAATATCAAAGACCTGGGCCTTGCAGTTTCAGAGAAGAAGATTTTTAAAAGACTTTCCCTATATAAGCCTAAGTAAACCCAAAGGGCCCCGGGCGGGGGAATGTTTGGCCCCAGCACTATAATTTGAACAATCTTGGTAGGGGGTCACCTAGATAAAGCTTCATACCAAATAGCAAAGACCTGGGCCTTGCAGTTTCAGAGAAGAAGGTTTTTAAAGATTTTCCCAATAATAGCCCATGTAAAACCAAAGGGCCCTGAGGCGGAGGCATTTTTGGCCCCAGCACTATAATTTGAACAATCTTGGTAGGGGTCCACTAGATGAAGCTTCATACCAAATATCAAAGACCTGGGCCGTATGGTTTCAGAGAAGAAGATTGTTTAAAGATTTTCCCTATATAAGCCCATGTAAAACCAAAGGGCCCCGGGGCGGGGGCATTTTTGGCCCCAGCACTATAATTTGAACAATCTTGGTAGGGGTCCACTAGATGAAGCTTCATACCAAATATCAAAGACCTGGGCCGTATGGTTTCAGAGAAGATTTTTAAAGATTTTTCCTATATAAGCCTATGTCAAACCAAAAGGGCCCCGGGGCGGGGGCATTTTTGGCCCCAGCACTATAAGTTGAACAATCTTGGTAGGGGTCCACTAGATGAAGCTTCATACCAAATATCAAAGACCTGGGACTTGCAGGTTCAGAGAAGAAGATTTTTAAAAATTTACCTATATAAGCCTATGTAAAACCAAAGGGCCCCGGGGCGGGGGCATTTTTGGCCCCAGCACTATAATTTGAACAATCATGGTAGGGGTCCACTAGATGAAGCTTCATACCAAATATCAAAGACCTGGGCCTTGCGATTTCGGAGAAGAAGATTTTTAAAGTTTTCGGTGAAAAAAATCTATTCTTGGCTCCTGTGACCTATATGTGCAACGGACCGGAATCATTTGAACAACTTTGAAAGGGGACCATCTAAGGATCCTTCCTGTGAAGTTTGGTCAAAATCCGATCAGTGGTTGAGGTGGAGATGTCATTTGAAGAAATTGTTTACGCACGGATGACAGACAAAAAGTGATCGTAATATAAAACACAAGAGGGCCATGGTGGCCCTGGATATCTCACCTGATCCATAGGGTATCAAGTGGGCCCCTGGGAGAGCCATTATTGGCCCCGGACTATAATATGATTAATCTTGGCAGTGGTCTAAAAGGTAAAGCTTCATACAAAATATCAAAGAATGGAGACTTCTGGTTTCAGAAAGATTTTTAAAGGTTTCCTTATATAAGTCTACATAAAACTTGGGGTCCCCGGGGCGGGCCATTTTTGCCACCAGGGCTATAATTTGAACAATCTTGGTAGAAATCCACAAGACAAAGCTTCATACCAACTATCAAAGACCTTGGCCGTCTGCTTTCAGACAAGAAGATTTTTAAAGGTTTTCATTGCCTTGTCTTCTATTTCCTAGGGCTATAATTAGAACAATTTAGACGAAGCTTCACAACAAATATCCAAGACCTGGGCCTTGCCGTTTCAGAGTAGAAGATTTTTTTTTAAAATTTCCGTATATAAGTCAATCTAACAACGAAGGGCCCCGGGGCGGGGGCATTTTTGACCCCAGGGCTATGATTTGGACAATGTTTGTAGACGTCCACTAGATGAAGCTACACACCAAATTTCAAAGAACTGGGCAATCCAGTTTTGGAGAAGAAGCTTTTTAAAGACTTTCCCTGTATAAGCCAATGTAAAACCAAAGGGCCTGCAGGTGGGGGCATTTTTTGCCCTAGGCCTATAATTTGAACAATCTTGATAGAGTCCACTAGATGAAGCTTCACATTAAATATCAAAGAACTGGACCTTGCGCTTTCAGAGAAGAAGATTTTTAAAAATTATCCCTGTATAAGTCTATGTAAAACCAAAGGCCCCCGGGGCGGGGGCATTTTTGGCCCACAGGGCTATAATTTGAACAATCTTGGTAGAGGTGCACTAGATGAAGCTTCATACCAAATATCAAAGACCTGGGCCTTGTGGTTTCAGAGAAGAAGATTTTTAAAAATTTACCTATATAAGCCTATGTAAAACCAAAGGGCCCCGGGGCGGGGGCATTTTTGGCCCCAGCACTATAATTTGAACAATCATGGTAGGGGTCCACTAGATGAAGCTTCATACCAAATATCAAAGACCTGGGCCTTGCGATTTCGGAGAAGAAGATTTTTAAAGTTTTCGGTGAAAAAAATCTATTCTTGGCTCCTGTGACCTATATGTGCAACGGACCGGAATCATTTGAACAACTTTGAAAGGGGACCATCTAAGGATCCTTCCTGTGAAGTTTGGTCAAAATCCGATCAGTGGTTGAGGTGGAGATGTCATTTGAAGAAATTGTTTACGCACGGATGACAGACAAAAAGTGATCGTAATATAAAACACAAGAGGGCCATGGTGGCCCTGGATATCTCACCTGATCCATAGGGTATCAAGTGGGCCCCTGGGAGAGCCATTATTGGCCCCGGACTATAATATGATTAATCTTGGCAGTGGTCTAAAAGGTAAAGCTTCATACAAAATATCAAAGAATGGAGACTTCTGGTTTCAGAAAGATTTTTAAAGGTTTCCTTATATAAGTCTACATAAAACTTGGGGTCCCCGGGGCGGGCCATTTTTGCCACCAGGGCTATAATTTGAACAATCTTGGTAGAAATCCACAAGACAAAGCTTCATACCAACTATCAAAGACCTTGGCCGTCTGCTTTCAGACAAGAAGATTTTTAAAGGTTTTCATTGCCTTGTCTTCTATTTCCTAGGGCTATAATTAGAACAATTTAGACGAAGCTTCACAACAAATATCCAAGACCTGGGCCTTGCCGTTTCAGAGTAGAAGATTTTTTTTTAAAATTTCCGTATATAAGTCAATCTAACAACGAAGGGCCCCGGGGCGGGGGCATTTTTGACCCCAGGGCTATGATTTGGACAATGTTTGTAGACGTCCACTAGATGAAGCTACACACCAAATTTCAAAGAACTGGGCAATCCAGTTTTGGAGAAGAAGCTTTTTAAAGACTTTCCCTGTATAAGCCAATGTAAAACCAAAGGGCCTGCAGGTGGGGGCATTTTTTGCCCTAGGCCTATAATTTGAACAATCTTGATAGAGTCCACTAGATGAAGCTTCACATTAAATATCAAAGAACTGGACCTTGCGCTTTCAGAGAAGAAGATTTTTAAAAATTATCCCTGTATAAGTCTATGTAAAACCAAAGGCCCCCGGGGCGGGGGCATTTTTGGCCCACAGGGCTATAATTTGAACAATCTTGGTAGAGGTGCACTAGATGAAGCTTCATACCAAATATCAAAGACCTGGGCCTTGTGGTTTCAGAGAAGAAGATTTTTAAAGATTTTCCCTATATAAGCCTATGTAAAACCAAAGGCCCTCGGGGAAGGGGCATTTTTGGCCCCAGGGCTATAATTTGAACAATCTTGGTAGAGGTCCACTAGATGAAGCTTCAAACCAAATATCAAAGACCTGGGCCTTGTGGTTTCAGAGAAGAAGATTTTTAAAGATTTCCCCTATATAAGCCTATGCAAAACCAAAGGCCCTCGGGGAAGGGGCATTTTTGGCCCCAGGGCGATAATTTGAACAATCTTGATAGAAGTCCACTAGATGAAGCTTCACACCAAATATCAAAGACTTAGGCCTTGCAGTTTCAGAGAAGAAGATTTTTAAAGATTTTCCCTATATAAGCCTATGTAAAACCAAAGGCCCCCGGGGCGGGGGCATTTTGGCCCCAGGGCTATAATTTGAACAATCTTGGTAGAGGTCCACTAGATGAAGCTTCATACCACATATCAAAGACCTGGGCCTTGCGGTTTCAGAGAAGATTTTTAAAGTTTTCTGTAAAAAAATCTATTTTTAGCTCCTGTGACCTAGATGTGCAACAGATCGGAACCATTTGAACAACTTTGAAAGGGTACCACCTAAGGATCATTCCTCTGAAGATTGGTCAAAATCCGATCAGTGGTTTAGGAGAAGATGTTGATTGAAGTAAAAGTTTACGGACGGACGGACGGACGCTCGGCCGCACGCACGCACTACGGACGACGGACAAAAAGTGATCCCAAAAGTTCACCTTGTCACTACATGACAGGTGAGCTAAAAATAATGTATGCCCCCGTAAACCCCAGTTTCCTCTATGTAAAATGGGGTTTAGGGGGTGTTCACTTCCCGGACTTGTTCATCTTGTTAACAAGCCCGTGAAATGAACACCCCCTAAATATGTTCTATAAAAGGGGTATCCTTTGGAAGCATAGAATACACCACAGAAGTGAAAATATGGAGTGTACATGTTTTCTGGGACAGACTAGCTAGTTTCGGCCATTTAGGCCTCATCAGTGACCTTCAGATATTTTCAAAATTCCACAATGGAATCAATGATCCCAAAGGTCAAGAAAATATAATTTACACTATGATGTAGGGCAGGGAGGCGTTTTACCGCCGCCACACATTCCCACACACCAGCTGTAGTGAAGTCAAATATGTTCTATAAAAAGGTTATCCTTTGGAAGCAAAGACTACACCACAGAAGTGAAAAATATGGAGTGTACATGTAAACCCCACTGCATATAGAGAAATGGGGTATGCAGGGGTAAACATTATTGTTTTTATTTCTGCTCCTAGATATAGGTTGTGGGTACTCGTAAGAACCGCCTAAATGAGGTGGTTCTTACAAGTGCCCTCAACCTACATGTATATTTGGAGTAGAAATAAATAGAAACTCACAAATATTCATCAGAAACAAAATGTTAGTGTTGAGATAAGAAAGTATGCGCTATGCCTCAGGGATGTGTTATCGTAATGAAAAAAAGAAAAGAAAACAAAACAAAAAGGAAAAAGAAAATAAAACGTTTTTTTTTTTTTCATGGTTTGCCATCAGTTATGAAATCAAATTGGAATCTGTTTATCTCGCTTGTTTGGTTTTATTAAACTTCATTTTCCCGATTGCTGATAAATATTTCTTCAGGTGTTTTTCGTTAAGTAAACGTTGAAAACAAAAGATAAAACGAAATGAAATAATATTTATAGATACGACTTCGTTTTAATTGGTATGCAGCATACATATCGGCCTCCTTTTGTGATATTTAAACGGCTGCATTTCCGTTCGAGTGCATTTTCATGCATTTTCTCTGGGTCAGAATAGCTAATTTTGTCCAATCAGGCCTCATCACTGACCTTCAGATATTGAACAAATTCCAAAATTGAGGCATTCTAATGAGTACTTACAGCATTCATTTGCAAGATAAAAGACGAAAATCTCCTAAATGACGACCCCCAGACACACACACACACACATACACTATTAATTATTTAGAGGATTTCCCTAGGGCCTCAATAACGGGTTCGAATCTTGTTTGTTTGTTTGTTTGTATTGGAGTTTAACGACCCAGTTAACATTATTTAGGTCATTTTTGAGCCGGTCAGTTTACCTATCCACACTTTCCTGGACCGCCTTATACGTAAGCGGTTAACCAGTACAGTGCACATTCTTTCCCTAGAAACTGACAACTGCCCTTCTTGAATCAGCGAAAGGGATAGAATGACCGTGGAAAAGATTTCATGATCAATCTCCACGAAAGAATGTTGTTGATCCCGGCATGAATCGAACCCGCGTCCTCCTGATCACCAGTCAGACGAGTATCCGACTGAGCTACCGAGGCCGGCAGGGGTTCGAGTCAGTCATGGTGAACGAGCCATTGGTGTTTGAGCCTTCAACGTTCTACAGTTTATATATTTGATTTACTTGAAAATAAGAAAATAAATAAACGTTTAGTACGAAAACACGCCTATACAAATGCATTGTAAATTTTACCACCGAAAAAATGAAATTCTTCAGCTGAAAAATTGTGATGTTTCTCAAGTTATTTCTGCTCAAAACATAGATTGTGGGTACTCGTTAGAACCGCCTCCTCAAAACATAGATTATGGATACTCTTTAGAACCGCCTGCTCAAAACAAAGACTGTGGGTACCCGTTATAACCGCCTGCTCAAAACATAGATTGTGGGTACCCGTTAGAAACGCCTGCTCATAAGATAGATTGTGGATACTCTTTAGAACCGCCTCGACGAGGCGGTTCTAACGAGTACCCACAATCTATGTTTTTTAGCAGAAGTAAGAAAAATAGTATATACCTCTACAAACCCCAAGTTTAGTTTATAAAAGTGGGGTTTAAAGGGATCAAATTTATATAGGCATGTTTTCGTGATGACACGAACACTATGATGCGTATCAAACATGCGCAGTATACAGCAAGTTTTTTTTTTTCAAACAAAAAACTTCTGACCTACCATTGCAGAACGTTTCCTCTAACGTATTACCAGAGAGAGGCTAGAATCCACAGCGGTAAGACCTGTTGATCGCAATTCGGCGCTCTTATCCACTAGGCCACGGAGGCCAGTAACAGTATGCAGTTAATGTCCTATAAATGTAACGAGAGGTTCCAGTGTCTCAAATCGAAAACAAATATGGACGATCAACATATGTTTGTTTGTTTGATTTGAGGTTTAACGTCCCCGTCAACACTGTAAAGGTCATTTTGGAGACGTTGCTTCCAATTTTGTGGGACTTTTAACCGACATTGAGATGAAATGACATATCAAGCCCTGTCGCCCAATGAAACCAATAGGTTTAATTAGCATGTGTGGTCCGCCTCGCACCGCGGTTCCTGGACAGGCTTAGATCCTCTATGCGGGTTACCAGTACTGGTGTGCGGGCCGGATTCAGCTCTGCGTGGAGGCATCATGCAGCCCATATATTTCTTCAAGCCCCTATGGGCGGGGGCCACACGACGAACAACATATAATTTAAAATTCTTCCAAATATAACGTTTTTCTTACCTTCCAGTAAAAGCTGTCATATGGTGAAAGTGATTTATTGTGTTCTTGGTGTGACAACGTAACGTTGAACGGTGCTCGTGTTGTGTCAGCCATGTCACTCGACGTCAAATGAAAAATGTATCAATCCATATAGAACTTCACCTGAAGAAAATGTAGTAGAACCTGTCACAGTGGCCATATCTATTAACATTACAATAACATACCCGTGCGACATAGTGCATTTTTCACACCTCCAAAATGGCTACTTTTCTGATGAAAACCTGTGATATTTTTGTTAATTTTACTTCAAACATAGGTTGTGGGTGCTCGTTAGAACCGTCTCATTTAGGCGGTCAATGAGGCGGTTCTGACGAGTACCCACAACCTATGTCTTGGAACAGAAATAAGAAAAATGATAATACCCCCATAAACCCTAGTTTCCCCTATATAAAGTGTTCCATTTAGTGGGGTGTTCATTTCACGGACGTGTTCACGTAATGGAAACAAGTCTGCATTCGCTTCTCCCCTATGAGATGAAATGAATTCTAACTCGTCTGTATTAGGCAGGTATATATTTTTTAAGTTAGTAGATTTTTTATTATGCCCTAAACGGGCTCGATTGTATATTTGATCCTAATTTACATACCGCTGTTCAATATGATGACATATATACTAAGGGAAATAAGTTTAGCGATTTTTTTTTTCGGCCTACTTTTTTCAAACTCTGAGGTTTTATTAGTCAGTTCTGATAACAAACGCACCAATTCTGTATTTTTGTTTCACGCTTTCCTCACTGCCACGAACGTATGGCGTAATTCTACTCAATTTGCAACGTGCACATGCAGTCAATATCGAAGAAAAAATCATGAAAGGGCGCTGTCCTGGACTGGCGTAAGACCAGCGTAATATGGCTATTGGAATGTTTACTGGCGGCATGAAAGTTAAGGAGGTTTCAGAACACTTTCGTGTTAGTGAAAGTGCCGTGTCAAGACTCAGGTCAGAGTGCCGTCCAACTGGCACCGTAAAAGAGTAGACCGTGTAAAACAACACACGCGAGGACAATTATTTCGTGACGACAACTCGACGTAATCGGTTTCTCAACAGTACCGGAGTGAGTGAGTTTTAGTTTAACGTCCCACCAACAGCTAAGGTCATACGGAGACGGGACCTCGGTTTAAAGACACATCCGAAAGTCTGGAGAAGCCCGGGATCGATCCTGCGATCACTGGTTTACAAGGCGAGTAGCGTAACCACTGCACCACGAAGGCTTCTCAACAGTACCGGAATCGCCGGTATGGTTCGGAATGCAACTGGAACACGAATTTGCGATATGACTGTGAGCAATAGAAGACTTGCTGCGCGGTTACGTGGACGTCGACCTTACGTAGGAGTTCCACTGACGCGGGGCCACAGACTGGCTAGACTCAACTGGGAAAGGGCACCTCGTCGGTGGACAAGACGGCAGTGGAAGCAAGTTGTGTTCACGGTCGAATCCCGTTTCATTTTCAAATTTGCTGATAGACGGTACGTGTTTGGAGGCGAGATTGAGAGAGAATGGACCTTCCTTGCGTCGTTCAGCATGAACGATTTGGAGGCGGCAGCGTTATGGTTTGGATCGGAATTTCGCAACGGGCTAAAATGCTAAAATAGACTTAGTGAATGGTCAGGGAAACTTGAAAGCCTTCCGATACTGTAATGAAATTACTGTCTTTCTTACATCAAGGGCAAGTGTGAGACGCCAAGTTCTGCAACGGAAGGTCAGGTGGTTTTTCTCCGGGTACTCCGGTTTTCGCCCACCTCTGATTAACGATCGGCTCGATATGAGTGAAATAATATTAAAAGGGCCGTAAAACCCAAACCAAAAAAAAAAAAAAAAAAAACATCAAGGGCAAGCCACGATTTTATTCAGCAGGATAACGCCCCCCCCCCCCCCCCCCCCCCCCATGTTGCAAATATATTATACAAATAAAATAAAGTTTAAACTAATCCATATTAAATTGAATTTAAATTCGATTTCTGGATACCCATAATTCGAATTGTTAATATACATAAATCAGCCGAACAATGGATATCCATAATTCGAATTGTAGATTTCCATAAATAATTACGGATAGCTACAGTGGCGATTTAGTTTTTGTTGTCCACGGAAACGGATGCAAAACTCTTTTCAACGATTTGAAAACGCAGCGTTTAGACCACGCTTAAACGATCGTTTACATTTTCAGCCAATCAGATCATCGTTTCTGAAACGTTTCAAGCGTTTCGTATATCAACCAATCACATTAGCGTTCGGAAAACGCTGTCATGGAAACCGCTTCTGGTTTCATATGTTCTTTTTCGTTAACCAATAAAAATCCCGCAGACTCACTTTAATGATAATAATAATAATAATAATTAATAATAATGAATAAAAATAAAAATAATAATAATTATTATTATTATTATTTGTTATTATTTTTATTTTTTTTATTATGAAACAGAAAATAGATAAAAAAAATAATAGCGATATGATCTTAAGGTGAAGAGGATCTCCTGCAATAAACAGGAAATTGTGTTTGACAGAAAGAAAATGTTTCCGGATTCTGTAGCTCAGTCGGATGCGCGTTTACTTTAACTGTTGATCCAGATTCGCGGGTTCAATGCTTGCCGGTGAAAAACAAACTACATAAGAACCTTTCATACATGGACAAAACATTAACCGAGAAGACTGTTTTCTATAGTTTTCGAATGCTTTTTGTGAGGGAATTTATTGTTCTCACCCATTACGTACGGCCGCTATATTTTAGGAAACAAAAAAAAATAAAAAAAAATTATACAATGAATTTGACATTTATCATGATTTTTTAGTATATGTGATCTCAATAATTATCCGTCATCAAATTACAAATTAACATTCGATGACAGATGTCTTCTTCAATCATCACGAAAACACGCCTTTATAAATTTGACTCTTTTGTATTGAAAAACTTGGCTTGACAGGGTTAATTATTTTACATTATTTCTACTCAAATATAGACTGTGGGTAAACTTTAAACCCGCATCGCCAAGGCGGTTCTAACGAGTACCCACAATCTATGTTTTGAGTAAAAATTTGGACAAAAATATCAGAACTTTTATCCCAAAATTTACAATTTTGTTGTAGAGTAGAAGTTTACAATTTATTTGATTAGGCTTGTTTTCGTAATGGAACAAAAATAAATTGTATTTGAACTGTCAGAATCAGACACACGTTAATATTTTTTTCTTTTTTATATTTCGGCGGTGAAAATATTTCATTTATAATCTTATAAAATACTAAGCCGAGAAATCAATTTATATCTGAAACAAATAAAAATCATCGCTTCACCTCATTACAAAAACACGCACTTTCGTATTTTAAAAATTTTACCAAAAATCTAAGAAAAGTATTATATTTTTATATTTCTGCTCAAAGCATAGATTGTGAGAACTCGTTAGAGTCGCCTCGGTGAGGCGGTTCTAACGAGTAACCACCATCTATGTTATAAGCAGAATTAAGAAGAAATATCACAATAACACACCCGTGCGACATAGAGGATTTTTTTTCAGATCTCCAAAATGGCTACTTTTCTAATGAAAATCCGTGATATTTTTCATTTATGCTGCAAATATAGGTTGTGGGTGCTCGTTAGAACCGCCTCAATGCGAAGGTTCTAACGAGTACCCACAACCTATGTCTTGGAGCAGAAATAAGAAAAAATAATGTATACCCCCGTTCACCCCCATTTTCTCGATATAAAGTGAGGTTTAAGGGGGTGTTCATTTCACGGACTTTTTCACACGATGATGTACAGCCATGTAAATTCCAGTTATATTATATAAAGGTTTGGTTTAAGGGCTCAAAATAATATAGGCTTGTTTTCATGATGTCGTGAGGGGAACGGGAGGTCTCGGGTTCGATCCCGGGCCGGGACATACCAAAGTCGTTAAAAATGGTACTAGCTGCTCCTCGCTTGGCACTCAGATTTACGGGGTAGAGTTAGGACTGGTCGATCCAGTGTCAGGATAATGTGACTGGGTGTGGTATCATGTAATGTGTCTGGGACATGATACTTCAGTGAGGCAGCACTATAAACGTGAGCATTGAGCTCCCTGTCGCAACCAGACACCGTCGTGATATGACTGAAAAATTGTTGAAAGCGACGTTAAACCCGAATTCACACACACACACACACACACACACACACACACACACACACACACACACACACACACACACACACACATGATGTCGTGAAAACACGGTATGTTCATATTGTGAACAATAAATATGATCGCGATATCTTCACAGTGGCAGCCCGGACTACTTTTTCAATATTCTTTTTCCATAAATGCCAGACACATTTTGTCTAAAACACAAGAATTTTCACTCACGATTCGCACTCGTGAAAATTCTGATATTTTGAATTTACGCCACCTTAAACACTTTTTTATTTTTGAGGCATTGATTCCAATTTTGAGTGTGTGTGGTTTTTTTTACCATACATTGAGATGAAATGACATCTCAAGCCCTGTCGCCCAAACAAACAAAAATGGTTTATATGTAGGGACGGCCAGCCTCGAACCACTTTGGCTGGTCAGGCATAGATCCTGTAAGCGGTTTTTCACATTTCAGTACTGGTCATTGAAAAAATATATGGGCTGCATGATGCTTCCACGCAGAGCTGAATCCGGTCCGCACTTAGAGGATCTAAGCCTGTCCAGGAACCACGGTGCGAGGCGGACCGCCCATGCTAATAAACCCTATTGGTTTCATTGGGCGACAGGGCTTGAGATGTCATTTCATCTCAATGTCGGGTAAAAGTCCCACAAAATTGGAAGCAACGTCTCCAAAATGACATTTACAGTGTTGACGGGGACGTTAAACCTCAAATCAAACAAACAAATCAGTACTGGTCACGAACAGACTCAGTAAAACCGAGTCTGCTATTTTCGTTTATTTCGACTCGTATACATATATTGCATTCTGACATGCAGAACTCTAGTTAAATGTGAGATTGAGGGGTAGTGATTTGAATTGCCTCGGTGATAGCATCGCCTTAAAAACACAGATTATGAGTGCTCCCTAGCATCCTACATCGTTGAGATAAAGGTTGGGGGTTACAGGGATCTACAATATTTTCTTTATTTTTGCTAATTTAGAAATTAAAACATAGATTGTGGGTACTCGTTACCGAACAACAAACACAATGTTTGATAAAATATCACACAAATATCATTGTTTTTTATCGTCGGAAAGCGGTCCGGTTTTTTTTTTTTTTTTTTTTTTTGTTTCATTCACTATGTCAACCGGTCTGATTATGTCCACTAACATTTTTAGGATGCAAAATTGTCACATTTTCCAGAGATTGCAGGTTCTGGTAAAACTGCATCAGTCAGACGGTTCTAACGAGTGCCCACAATCTATGTTTTTGGAAAAGGAGAAAGAATGTTGCCCGGCTGGCAGAACTTTCGACCCCTGATCACCAGCTAGACGCGCATCAGACTGAGCTACAGATTCTCGAATTAATGTCGCCCGACCGGCAGCTACCGAACCCGCGACACCTGATCAGCAGTCTGGTAAAACTGCATCAGTCAGACGGTTCTAACGAGTGCCCACAATCTATGTTTTTGGAAAAGGAGTAAGAATGCTGCCCGGCTGGCAGAACTTGCGACCCCTGATCAACAGCTAGACGTACATCAGACTGTACTATAGGTCCCCGAATTAACGTTGTCCGACCGGCAGCTACCAAACCCGCGACACCTGATTTAATTGTTTGTTTGATTTGAGGTTTAACGTCCCCGTCAACACTGTAAAGACCTGATCAACAGTCAGACGTACATCAGACTGTACTATAGGTCCCCGAATTAACGTTGTCCGACCGGCAGCTACCAAACCCGCGACACCTGATTTAATTGTTTGTTTGATTTGAGGTTTAACGTCCCCGTCAACACTGTAAAGGTCATTTTAGAGACGTTGCTTCCAAATTTGGGCTAGGGTCGATAAGGTGCATTTTTGGCCTCGATTTTCCAGAAAAATCAAAATTACATGTTAACTTCGGTTTATACATGTTAAAACAGAACACCATATAAAGTTTCAAGAAATGCTGTTAGAACGTCGGATCGTGCACACATATTGCTATGGTGACGTCACTAAGGAAGGTCGAAACACCATTTTCCTGAAATTTTTAGTTGTTTTGACATGTTTCCACTGAAATTAAGTACCGCACCACCCCTCAACCAACATAAAAAATGTCGCAAAAGAAAGATAACGTCCAGTTCGTCTTATCACCAATGTTTGGTGTTGGTTGAGGGGTGGTGTGATAGTTAAAATTACAAGTAGAGACCCTTGGACAACAGCCCAATGCCTTGGTGAAACGTACATTTTATCGACCTTTGAGGCATTTTTGACATACATGAAGAATTTATTTCGCCTATTTTCGTTAAAATATTTTGTCACGGCATTGAATTATATTTCAAACTAGATCAAGGATAAATCTGCATAAATCTGACTAGCTCTTACTATTTGCATTTTCTAGATCTACATGTGATTATATCTACTTTTATAAAGCTACTCATTGAACTAAAACTAAAATGAATTTAAGCTACAATAAAATAAACTGATGTCTTTCTAATATGCTGTTGTTGTTACTGGTTTATCTTTTTGTTTCGGCTACTGTTTTCTGTACATGAATAGCCTCCCTTGCAATTCACAGTATTTAACCGGAGTTGCCACCACATTTGACGTAGGCTACGTCACATAGGCCCTATTAACTATAGTAGATTTTTTTGTTTGATTTGAGGTTTAACGTCCCCGTCAACACTGTAAAGGTCATATTGGAGACGTTGCTTCCAATTTTGTGGGACTTTTACCCGACATTGAGATGAAATGACATTTCAAGCCCTGTCGCCCAATGAAACCAATAGGGTTTATTAGCATGGACGGTCCGCTTCGCACCGCGGTTCCTGGACAGGCTTAGATCCTCTAAGCGGTTCATCAGTACTAGTGTGCGGGCCACATTCAGCTCTGCGTGGAAGAATCATGCAACCCATATATTTCTTCAAGCCCCTATGGGCGGGGGTCGTTAACTATAGTTGAAATCTTTAACTTGCACCAGGGGTCGGCGAAGCCAGCTTCAAACAGCGGGTCAGCGTCAGACCGAGAGCGATACGACGTTGTGTCCCGGCTTGACCTCCAGTAAAAGCCCCCCCCCCCACCCCTACCCCCACACACACATCCGGATCCAACGAAGTGTGCACTTTGTGGACTCATCGCTGCAAATTATGTCATTATCTCCACTGTCGGAGATCGAACCCAGGACCTCAAACATCAGACGCAAGTGCACGTTCCATCTTCGATGCATCTATTTTAATGGCATTCGAAGAAACATATCGGCTGCATTATGCTTCCACGAAGAGCTGAAACCGACCCCCACACTAGTAGGCTACTGGTAAACCGTTAAGAGGATCTAAGCATGCCCAGGCAAAGCGGTGCGAGACGGCCCGTCCATGCACAATAAACCCTAATGGCTTCATTGGGCGACAGGGCTTGAAATGTCATTTCATCTCAATGTCGGGTTAAAGGCCCACAAAATTGAAAGTAGCGTCTCAAAAATGACCTTTACAGTGTTGACGGGGACGTTAAACCTCAAATCAAACAAACAGAAGGGTATAATATTGACAACTACCAACTAGTGCCAGAGACCATGGTTGCGCGTTTGAAATTGTCAGCGCTTGTTATATACATGTTGATCCATAACAGATGAGTTAAGAATTTTTTTTTAAAATATAGAATCCCATGGCTATCAATTTCCAAATGTTGACTGATCTAGAAGAGGTTCAGGACTCTGCCTGTTTTTCATTTTTTCCCGCGCCTCTGCATTGAATCATGTTTCATTTTGCATATGAATCTAATCGGCTGCTATTTTCTCTTTATTACTATTCGTACATGCGGTGCGAGTCTGACCGTCCGTGCTTATTATATAAACGCTATTGGTTTCATTGGGCGGCAGGGCTTGAGATGTCATTTCACATCAATGTCGGGTAAAAGTCCCACAAAATTGGAATCAAAGTCTCCAACATGACCTTTATAGTGTTGACGGGGATGTTAAACCTCAAATCAAACAAACAAAAACTATTCGTACATGCAAGCTCTTGTGCCAGACAGTTTTAATTTCTACTGAGAAGGCTAAGACGATAAAAAGTTTAACACACAATGCACTGAAATGATATCTGTCTTACCGCACTGATGGTTAGGCCTACATCATTTTTCGCAATTTAAATTTTCTTTTCTCTTGTTGTCATTTGTTACTTCCCTTGTATTCCAGCTGATTGGAGAGTAAATAAGTAAATATATACCTCAAAATTATTCTCTGGTGGGGGGACATAATTCCAGCGGGTATTCTTATTGGATAATAAGACTTTCTTAACTAAAAGCTTCGTTCAGCATATACCATTACATCTTTGAATAAAAAGCATTATGATATATATGCCAGTTTAACAATCAAAAAGAAGGCAGCACCATCTTTTGCTAGGGAAAACGGTGTCTTTCTTTCAACGCATGTTGCCATGGCAACAGACTTCAAATCTTACAAATATTTACATTTTTCAAAATTGCAACTAATATTTTGTCATTCGGCAAAATTTGAATGATTGTGAAGATGAGGCCAAAAATGGCCCTTATCGACCCTAGCCCTTTGTGGGACTTTTACCCGACATTGAGATGAAATGACATCTCAAGCCCTGTCGCCTAATGTAACCAATAGGGTTTATTAGCATCCTCTAAGCGGTTTACCAGTACTAGTGTGTGGGCCGGATTCAGCTCTGCGTGGAAGCATCGTGCAGCCCATATATTTCTTCAAGCCGATATGGGCGGGGGCTTCGCGACACCTGATCAACAGTCAGACGTACATCAGACTGTACTACATGTCCCCGAATTAACGTTGTCCGACCGGCAGGTACCAACCGCGACTCCTGATCACCAGCAAGACGCACACCAGACTGTGCGACAGATCCACGAATTAATGTCGCCCGACCGGCAGCTACCGAACCCGCAACACCTGATCAACAGTCAGACGTACATCAGACTGTACTACAGGTCCCCGAATTAACGTTGTCCGACTGGCAGCTACCGAACCCGCGACACCTGATTTAATTGTTTGTTTGATTTGAGGTTTAACGTCCCCGTCAACACTGTAAAGGTCATTTTAGAGACGTTGCTTCCAATTTTGTGGGACTTTTACCCGACATTGAGATGAAATGACATCTCAAGCCCTGTCGCCTAATGAAACCAATAGGGTTTATTAGCATGGACGGTCCGCCTCGCACCGCGGTTCCTGGACAGGCTTAGATCCTCTAAGCGGTTTAACAGTACTAGTGTGTGGGCCGGATTCAGCTCTGCGTGGAAGCATCGTGCAGCCCATATATTTCTTCAAGCCCCTATGGGCGGGGGCTTCGCGACACCTGATCACTAACGTTGTCCGACCGGCAGGTACCAACCCGCGACTCCTGATCACCAGCAAGACGCACACCAGACTGTGCGACAGATCCACGAATTAATGTTGCCCGACCAGCGGGTACCGAACCCGCGACATCTGATCACCAGTCAGATGCGCATCAGACTGTGCTACAGACCCACGAATTAATGTTTCCCAGGTCGGCAGGTACCGAACTCGCAACCCCTGATCACCAGTCAGACGCGCGTCAGACTGCTACAAACCCACGAATTAATGTTGCCCGGCCGGCAGGTACCAAACTCGCAAACCCTGATCACCAGTCAGACGCGCATCAGACTATGCTTCCGAGGCCTGCATAAAGCAAGTGTTCCAGTTTGTTTTAGGGAAAACTAATATCAGATTGCGTATTCCTAGGCTTTCGCATGCTTCGCTGTTACCGATCAGTCAGCTATATTAAGGTCATATCGAGCCGGCTCGTCAGTTTCTAAGCCACTTATTGTGTTCTGGACCAACACCAGTTGATCAGCACATTACACATTATATCACCAGAAAGTTGCATCTTGCCCTTTAGAATCGGTGGAAGCGATGGATATTTCAGGATCAATCACCACGAAAGAAGTTTACTGGGCCCATCGGGGATAGAACCCACTGCTCTGTGATCATCAGACCGGGTCACCGAGACCGACAACATGTGTTACCAATGGTTCTCTAGTAGAATTTGTATATATGTGCGTAGTTTAGGCTTTACCCTCGCTGGTCACACATGATGATGATGATGATGATGATGATGATGATGATGTTGATGATGACGGTGGTCACACATGATGATGATGATGATGATGATGATGATGATGATGCGTACGTCATATATGTTTACCACTGTGAGTTGCATATGCGAATAATTTAACACCACCCCATCCCACCCCCCACCCCACACACACTAGTGGGGTGTTGGGTAGTTTAAAAATATTATTAAAACATGGTGTATTTTGATTTTATAACACATTATTATTCAACTCAACAACGTTACTAAGGTTATTTCCTGCTTATTTTTCCCACAAACGTAATGATGAGGAACTTGTATATTGAACAAGGCAGCTCTTTGATATCGGATTACACGGGGCGGTATTCAGAAGATGTGCGGTTACCTGCAGGGCATTAGGTTAGCAGCGGACTGAGACGCGTCACGGCAAAAGAAACCTATAGGGAAATGGCGGTATTTGTGTTGTCCGATTTCGATAAAGTGGTTTTTTGTTGTACTAAATGTTTTATTTATTTATTTATTTATTTACATTTATTTGTCGCGCTCGCGGCAAATTTTATTGTCACCCGAGTGCTAAAATTTCAACTGTCACATCATTATAACGTAGTTTTCAGATGAAAAGTAATGTTTTCATCTCAATCCAAATATAGATTGTAGGTGTTCGTTACAACCGCCCCAGTGAGACAGATCTAACGAGTGCCCACAAACTACGTTTATGGGCAGAAAAATAAAAAAATAATGTATATTTCTGTAAATTCCAATTTACTATATAAAGTACGCGACCGCGTGTGTGTGTTATTTCCTTACATGTTTTTTTTTATTATCGTCACTTGTCACTATTTCACCCAATTATGGTCTACACTATTTCCATATACAAGTACATCCACACCAGCGTTGGATGATGATGAGTGTCATTATTATTATTGTTAATATTATTATTATTATTATTATTATTATTATTATTATTATTATTACTGAATCCGACAGAAAACAAAATCGGGAATGCCATACGTTATGTAGCGTATGTCCAGCGTTATATTTTCCACAAAGTTGATTGAGGGCAAAAATCGAAAATAGCTTAACAGCTTGTTTGAAACCGGATTACGTAAGATATGCATTGTTTGTTTGTTGAGGTTTAACGTCCCCGTCAACACTGTAAATGTCATTTTGGAGACGGTGCTTCCAATTTTGTGGGACTTTTACCCGACATTGAGATGAAATGACCCTCAAGCCCTGTCGCCCAATGAAACCAATAGGGTTTATTAGCATGGACGGTCCGCCTCGCACTGCGGTTCCTGGACAGGCTTAGATCCTCTAAGCGGTTTACCAGTACTAGTATGCGGGCTGGATTCAGCTCTGCGTGGAAGCATCATGCAGCCCATATATTTCTTCAAGCATAGAGCGAATTGACATGTACACAGAATGAAGAGTCGAACTACGTACTTTGCCGCGTCACAGTATAACGAACCAACGTCGTTACCTTGATTCTTTCTTCTATTTCGAAAAACTGAGCGTTTACTTTTTCTGTGGTATTAATTTATTTATGGCTAATTTGGATACACTTACCAAACACACTCGTGGGATGAAATTGCTTCTTTCATATAATCTGGCCCCTAAGTAATAAAAATGTTTCATGCTCAACTATGCTGAGCATGAAATCGATAATACTCGCAAATATTACAGTAATGGGACCAAACATATAATGTCTGTGCTCGTTACAACCATTCAATGGAGGCGGATCTAACGAGTACCCACAATCCACGCTTTTGAGGTGAAATAATATAGCAATGTATATAACTGTTAACCCAGAAAATTGTATATATAAAGAGTTTTGTTATTTCCATAAAACGCACTTGTTACTTTATCACCCGGCAGTTGCATCAGAAGCAAATAAAATCATTTGTCTTCATCTTTCATTACGATCAAACATCTGTGTGACATAGGACATTTTTAGCATGTTTACTGATGAACAACTGTGATACTATTCTTATGCATATTCAAAAGATAGGCTGATGGTGCTCGTTCGAACCGGTTCATTGAGGCGGTGCTAATGAGTACCCACGACCGATGTCTTTGAAACAATCAATCGATCAATATTCAAACGATATGCTTATGGTGCTCGTCCGAACTGGTTCATTGAGGCGGTGCTAATGTGCACCCACGACCGACGTCTTTGATTTGTTTGTTTGATTTGAGGTTTAACGTCCCCATCAACACTGTAAAGGTCATTTTGAAGACGTTGCTTCCAATTTTGTGGGACTTTTACCCGACATTGAGATTAAAATGACATCTCAAGCCCTGCCGCCCAATGAAACCAATAGGGTTTATAAGACACTCACACCGTTTTGCCTGGGCAGGCTTAGATCCTCTAAGCAGTTTAACAGTACTCGTGTGTGGGTCGTATTCAGCTCCTCGTGGAAGCATCATGCAGCCCATATATTTCTTCAATCTCCGATGTGCGGGACCGTACCGTCGTCTTTGAACAGAAATTAGAAAGATAATCAATCAATCAATCAATCAATCAATCAATCAATCGAATTTTATTCGCTTAAGCTTATGCAGCTCATCATAATCAAACATATATAGACAGACAAATAAGTGAAGAATAGCATAAAAGTGAATTACTGGAATGGGCATTGTCTTACACAATACAAGTTCTCAGGCTACATGTAGGCTACATACCTGTTAGAAGCTACCAAATCCCAGCAAGTTAACGTCGCACGAGCGTCAAAATAAGATGTTGCATCGAAACCCATGCGACACCGACTAGACGTCGTTTATTTGTTTGTATGATTTGGGGTTTTACGCCCCCGTCAACACTGTGTAGGTCATTTTGGAGACGTTGTTCCGATATTGTGGGACTTATACCCGACATTGAGATATGACATCTCAAGCCCTGCCGCCTAATAAATCCAATATGGTTTATATGCATGGACGGTCCAACTCGCACCACTTTTCCTGGGCACGCTTAGTACTCACGTGCGGTTGGTTTCAGCTCTGCGTGGAAGCATCATGCAGCCATCTATTTCTTCAAGCCCCAATGGGCGGGGCTGGACTAGACGTCGTATGGACGCTATGTCACCTACGATACAGGTATGTGACTTCTGTGGTTGCTAAGATTTTGGAAAAGGTCTGCCGGCATGTCAGCAGACAATAATAATAATAATAATAATAATAATAATAATAATAATAATAATGAATTCCCCCGTCAACCCCAGTTTTTTCTTGATAAAGGGGGGTCTAGTGGGGATCTTCATTTCACGGACTTGTTAACCTGATGGTTATGTTTCTTTCCTTTTTTATCTTCTCATGTATGTCATGAGCATGGCCATAAGGGATATTTTCGTCTGTTATATTTCTTCATGCAACAAACACTCACGTAAACCTTCCTTAAGCGCAAAATTTGGGTTTACAGTCATGATTATCCGCCACCGTTTTTTAAACACACACACACACACACACACACACACACACACACACACACACACACACATACACACGCATGCACGCGCGCGAACACACAAACGCACACAGGTTAACAGCCGCGATTTGGATAAATCGCCAATGTCAGATTATTTTCTTAAGATCATCATGAAAAGTGTATATATAATGTTGACCCCCTTGAACCCCATTTTCATAAAGTACAACTGGGGTTAACGGTTTCCTATTTCTGCTCGAAGCGGTTCTAACGAGGCCCAGCAATCTATGTTTAGGTTCACGTTCGGTGAAGATCAGCAATCCATGTTTAGAGCAGAAAAATGCAAGATATCGGATATTTTGTCAGAAAATTTTCAATTTTTGGTGACAAAACTTTCAATATATTTGAATAGGCGTGTTTTCGTAAAGTACCGTTGAAGATGAAATCTCCAAAATAGTTATTCTTAGTTTCGAGTGAAAACTTATCAATTTTATGCTCGGAACATAGATTCAACAAAGCTCGTTATAACCGCCGTGTACTTTGTTTTTCAGAAAAGTTGGGTTGCAGGGGTATTAATTAACAAATACTGATTAACGCGTTCTATTTCATAATTCGCTTTAGGAAAATAGAGGCATGAGACAAGCTGCATTCTTCCATAATATTCAGACGAAAAATAAAAATAATAGAAAATAATTGTCATTCGCGCTTATATCTGCATCAAACCATTATGATTACGCTCCCGTGCGCTAAATGTCTCTGAAACTAACGTTTCTCAGATGAAAAAGTTTTTTTTTTTTTTAATTCTGCCATACTTATAGATTTATGACTGCTCATTAGAACCACCTTGGTAATACGGTTTTAACGAGTATCCGCAATCTATGTTTTAGAACAAAAATAAAAAAAATAATGAATTCCCCGTAAATCCCATTTTCTCAAAAAAAAAAAAAAAAAAAAAAGCTCATTAGAACCGCCCCAGACAGTTTTAAGGAGTACCCGTAATCTATGTTTTGGAGCAAAACAAGGAAAAAAAAAAGGAATACCTCGTAAACAAAATGTGCTCTATATACTGTGGGGATTAGAGGGGCCTTCTATTCACGGACTTTTTATCTTGATGCATGAGCTGTAGGGTGCTTGTTAAAACCGCTTCAACAAATCGGTTCAAACAAAAACCCACATTCAATGCTCTTGAGATAATGTGGGATCTAGTTGGACATGTTGGAGTGTTTATTTCGGACTTTTTGTTGAGGTGATGATGAATAATTAAGAAATTCTGAATTAACATATAACAAATATCGACTAATGTATAACAGTTTCAGCAGATATTACACACGCGTGTTAACACATTACCTGGCGTTGCATGGCAACGTAAGTGAAGTGTGGTCAGTTACAAATCTCGCCAATAGTATTATATGACCCTAATGTCTTGGGAAATACGGTCATCTGTAATTGCCAGAATATACAGGGTTCTAATAATTTTGGCCTCAGTGTGGCACAAATATTTCCTTAACATTTAAAGAAACAAAGAACATTTCTCAGCTAATGCATTTTCTTAACCCATATTTGACAAAGATGGAATCTCCCACCTAGTAAGTTTGGATTGGTCCATTTCCAATTATTGGGCTGCCAGGTTTGTTTTATTAGCGACACATTTTGCAACAATGTTTGTACTTTCAGCAAACAGTGTAGAGCCAGGTCAGACGTCGCGTTTTGTGGCGTCTGGTCTGGGTCTGCACTATTTGCCAATGTCCCACAAAATGGCCGCTAGGCATGTATGGGTTACATCTTCGATACACTTATTTGTTTGTTTTCCTTTCTTTTTTTTTTTTTTTTTTTTCTTTTTTGGTTCTTTTGTTTTTAGAAAAATCCATAAAGATTATTAGGATGAACGTATTGTCTGAAAATTTATCATGCATTATGCTGAGGTTTTATCCATGTCATTCTCGATTGTTCTTTATATATGTATAGTTTAGTTAAGATTGTTCTTTGTACTCCGTATTTAAAGTCAATGATCATGTCATTTCTTAAGCAATGGCATACATGTACTTACAGAATATTCATTTTTTCTCAAATATAACTTTAATTTTAAATGACGCGATTGTAGTGAATATATATGTTAAGCTGTTGAAGATAATCGTAATAAACATGCACATGTATTTAAGTCAACTAAAGCGATTGCGCATGCGCGCTAAATGCATAAATTCGATTGGCTCAGTCATAAAACGGTTTCAAACGGTCATACTATTGGCCAAAACGGGAAAGCGTTTTCAATAGCGTTTTGATCTTTTCATAGCGCATGCGCAAATTTACCGTTTGTCTGAAACGTTTCGCCTTGACTTTTGATTGGTCAAAACGATATGAAACGCTCGAACCGTTGTCGAAACGCAAACGTTTTGCAACGGTTTCAAAACGGACCCTAAACGCAAAAACGGGTAGGTCGAACGTTATCGCCACTGTATAAATAGGGAATAAATGGTAAAAGGGCGCCCCATGAGTTTGGTCGAGAAAGCACTTCAACTCGCAACAGTTTTCAGCCCTGCGTTCTAGCCCATGCTTATCGATTTGTGTGTTTGATTTGAGGTTTAATGTCCCCGTTAGCCCTGTAAAGGGCATTTTGGAGACGTTGCTTCCAATTTTGTGGGACTTTTACCCGACATTGAGATGAAATGACATCTCAAGACCTGTCGCCCAATAAAATAAATAGTGTTTATAAGCAAGGACGGTCCGACACTCACACCGCTTTGCCTGGGCCGGCTTAGATGCTCTAAGCGGTTTACCAGTACTCGTGTGTGGGTCGGATTCAGCTCTGCGTGGAAGCATCGTGCAGGCCATATATTTCTTCAAGCCCCGACGGACGGGGGCCGCCATGCTTACCGAGGATCATCTTTTTATATTTAAATGGAACATATTTAACCTTCTGCAATACATGTGATTACCTACCGTTGCGCAGGTTGATGAGTAAAATAAACGTTTCTTTGAAAACACCTGAAGCATGGTGTGAATTAACTATACCTTTAGAAAAAAGAAATGCAATGATGAGTGCCTATTAACTGCTACACCTTACCGTTATCATAAGGAAAGCATGTCCATGTGAAATAATGGCGTCCAACATGGTGTCAGAAATTACAAATATTAGGTAAAACTTGCAACATCTTTCTTATTTCTGCTTTCAGCATAGATTGTGGGTGCTCATTAGAACCGCCTTATAGAGGCGGTTCTAACGAGTACCCATAATCTATGTCTATGAGGCGGTTCTAACGAGTACCCATAATCTATGTTTTTGATAACAAAAATTAGGCAGATAATGTACATGTATACTCCCGTAAACCCCATTTTTGACAATATGAGGTGGGGTTTAGCGGGGTCCTTGTTTCAGGGACTTGTTGTCATGATGACCAAAATGACTTCAAAGCAATACTCGTATTCAAAAGAAGAAACTCACTGTATGGAGGGATTGAGCTTTGTTTGTTTGAATTGATGTTTAACGTCCCCGTCAACACTATTTAGGTCATTTTTGACAGGCTGCTTCCAGTTTTGTGGGACTTTTACCCTACCTTGAGATGAAATGACATCTCAAACCCTACCACCCAATGAAACCATAAAGCTTATAGCCGGGGACATATAACTCATTTTCGAAAATTTAATTAGTCGGATAAACTTACCTGAAATGGACAGATCTAAGTCTAAACTTTCGCATTCTGGGTGTTGTCGCATTTGTAAGCGGGGACAAGGTCTTCAAAACGGACCCTTTTGCTAACCACCCGAATTATGTGAAAAAAATGTTCAAAACATTATAAAACTTCAGGATATCCTATAAAATCTATTCATGCCCCGTAATTTGGAATACATTGAACACGTGTTCACTGCAGTTTTAGCCTTTAATACCAAACCATATTCTTTTAAACAATGTCAGAAAATGAACCTCCAAAATGGTAAAAAATATGCATTGTTTTTCTCAGAGGACATAACAAAGGGATTTTAATGATTTTTTTGTCTGTCAATTAAAGGGTCTATAAGTCTGTAATTGACAGAATAAAAATGGTGCGTATACGTTGAGTAATTATTAAAAAAAATGCAATTTAGTTAGCATACCCCCATTACTTCATAATTCAGTATTGCGTTTTAAAGCTTTAATTCGTATAGAAATTGTATGAAAGTCTTATTGGTTGCAATGCCGGGGGAGCTTGATATCAAATGCCACAGGTGCACGGAATATACATCCCGGTAAATAAAGTGTTAGCAATGTCATAAATACAGCGCTACGACTAGATGTAATGTATATATTGAAAGCATCGATTAAATCTAGACTATGCCATTAAAACTACGCTACAAACTGAAAAAAAAATAGGTGTGCACGTGGAAATCGGTGTTAGCATTCGACCATAAAGTTCGAAACAAAATTAGTTCGATGTAATGTTTTGTAATCTGCTGAAGCAAGGTAGTTTCTGCAAAATAGAAGTGAAGGCAATGATCAGGAATCGATACAATTAACCCACAGCTCTCACCAGACACACCAAAGGGAAAGAAACACAAACACGAAACAACCAGACCCTAATGGAAAGACCAATAACGGAAAGCCAAAAGGACAGTCATTGTCCTACAAATTGCCAATTGGCCATCCAAAACAAAACAACATAAGCGATACACACGCTCAAGGACAAGCCATAAGAAAAAAAAAAACGACACGGAACGGCCAGCGAAACGAACCCCACTGGTGTGCCCAAAACGAACCCACGTGGCCACAATCTTCGCCCTTACTTCCGTCGCGATTTAGACAAATAATTTGTTCAGTCCGCATGAAGGCCTCCTAACTCATCAGTGAAATATCTCCATGAACACACACATCAAACAACCATAGAGATGAAACAACGGTGAGGACCCGACAGCAAGAAACCACTAAAATGCTGGAGCAAAAGAAAACCAACAGTTAGACAACGATGGACCCGACCAGAGATAGAGCATCAGGCACCAACCAACATTACATAAAATCAGATTCTCTCTAATTCTCAGTAAGCATTTACGCTGGAACCGTCGTAGAATCCGAGGTCTGACCCACCGACTCGATAGGAAACGCATTATATTGTGAATACCCAATGTAATTTTCCGTCTTGTCACGCTACATACTAGAACTGTACTTTGTATGTTAGTCTTCTTGTCTATTTTGGTAATTTAACCAAATATTTCTGGCCTATAGTGTGGGCGTGTTTTTTCTGTCTTTTGTCTCTTCTATTGGATTTCTCTTTTTAAGGGTAATTTATCCAAATATTTCTGGCCTATATTGCGGGCGCATTTTTTTCTATCTTTTGTCTCTTCTATTGGATTTCTTTTTTTAAGAGTCAATACACGGTTGAATGTACGCTGTTAGGTCAACATTTCCTTGCATGCAAATGTTTTACCGAACATCCAAATCAAATTTGGTTAGAATGCATTTGTCTCATTGTTGATTGTTAACATTACGAGTCGTAGCCGGCCCAGAATCACTAGCCTGACTTTAAGTATTAGTAATTTACTGCATATCTGAATCTACAAAGAATTAAGTAATGGTCGGCTCTTCCAACACCTTTGGTAGTCCGTTAAAATTTTTGCCAAATAAAAAGAGGCGCAAAAGTACGGACTGGGCGAGAAACATCAAATGTCAAACTAACAGTGATGAAAACTTAGAGACGTTCTGACTGAAAATATATACTTGCAATAACTTCAGCAGCCAATTTCGTAAAATCATTCTTCGATATAAAAATATTAGGTACAACATAAATGTTAAACGATAGACTGCATGCATGGTAGTTAACCCAAATACGGTTAACAACTTTGCTTCCCTCTTTAATTGCTCGCCGGTGAGTCCAGTCTCAGATTCTATGAGGTTCCAGCGTAAATGCTTACTGAGACTTAGAGAGAATTGAATTTTTATGTAATGTTGGTTGGCGCCTGATGCTTTGTCTCTGGTCGGGCCTATCGGAGTCTAACTGCTGGTTTTCTTTCGCTCCAGCATTTCAGTGGTTTCTTGCTGTCGAGTCCTCTCCTTTGTTTCATCTCTGTGGTTGTTTGATTTTTGTGCTCTCGGAGATGTTGCACTGATGAGTTAGGAGGCCTTCATACGGACTGAACAATTATTTGTCTAAATCTCGACGGAAGTAAGGGCGAGGATTGCGGCCGCGTAAACTCTATTTAAGCCCCCCCCCCTCCAGTGGATTTCGTTTCACTGACCGTTCCAAGGTGGTTCTTCTGTCGAGGATTATTTTTGTTATGGTTGGTCTTTGAGTGTGTGTGTATTGCTTATATTCTTTGTTACGTATAACCTATAGGCCAGTTTCTGGGAAAGTGACTGTCCTTGTGGCTTTCCGCAATTGGTGTTTCCTTTAGTGTCTAGTTATTTCATGGTTGTATTTCTTTCCCGTTGGTGGCTCTGATGGGAGCTGTGGGTTAAGTGTATCGATTCCTGATCATTGCCTTCACTTCTATGTTACCTCCTTAAGGGTTTTTACATGTACCTTGGTGTGGCAAGGAGGCTTGTGTGCCATCATTTTATGAAACAATATGGCACAAACTAAAGCAGTCCAAAAATTAACCTCTATTTTAGACATAGAATGTGTTAGGGTAGGAGCATAATGTTATGCATAAGAATTTATTTTTCTCATTCCAACTTTCACCCCACTGGGTGACCTAATAGTGCTATAAATATCTTGTTTATCTTGCCATAGAAGGTTCTCGAAAACCTGAGTCACAGATTAATTTCATTTTTATAAACACTTTGTTTACAAGGAAAAGTTCTTCAGAACCTTCCAGAAAGTTCAGGTTTGCATTTTTTTTAGAAAATTATATCATCTTTTTCCACAGCCCTGTGGAACATGCTAGAGAAATCTTAGGGTCTATAAAAGAGCTTGATATCTTCTTTGAGTCGGACTTTGGAGTTTTAAGTTTGGGCTTTAAAGAAAAGTTATTTCTAAATTCTGTGTTGGATTGTTAAAGGATATTATAGTTCATTTTGGACTGTGAATTCTGTGGGATCAAGGAAATTAGATTCATTCAGGATATTTCATAACAGAGCTAAGTACATTTAATTTTCTTACTTCTACGGGTTAAAAATAACTTGTAAATAAATTTTGTAATTTTCTTCCAAAATACTTGTTTGCTTTTTCTTTCTGCTACGCCTGGCTCGTTTGGCACTCAGATTTACGGGGTAGAGCTAGGACTGGTCGACCCAGTGTCAGGATAATGCGACTGGGTGTGGTATCATGTAATGTGTCTGGGACATGATACTTCAGTGAGGCAGCACTATAAAAGTGAGCATTGAGCTCCCTGTTGCAACCAGACAACGTCGTGATATGACTGAAAAATTGTTGAAAGCGACGTTAAACCCGAATTCACACACCCACACGCCTGGCTCGTAACAATAGGCATTTACGAATTACTTGCAGTTCTCAATCTGTTGCTGATAACTGCTTGTCCGACCTTATGTATTCTGATAACCAAACTGATATCTTTATATCCGACATTATTCTTTTATCAATTGCACGACACGCAGAAAAAGCGACTGACTGAAGTCTTTTCTAAGAGTGCCCTAAAATCACCGTGTCATTCTGTCAGTCTGTCTGTCCTCCCGTAACCCGTTTGTGAAAATTGGTGATAGTGACTTAACCGCTTGGAATATTTAAACAATTTTTGACATACTGATAGATATCAATGAGATCTAACCAATGAACTTGCGAAATATTACATTCCATTTAGTAAAGCCTCGCAGAGGCGGAAAATATGAAAATTTGCGAACTGCTTCTCCTCGGAAACTGTGGGGCCGATTGAAGTCAAATTTCATATGGAGCCTCTATGGGATGGGGGAAACCAAAAGTTGCTCATGGGGTCACGGTCACATGACCAAAATGGCCGCCAAGCCATATATGGTCTGTCCGTCCGTTACCCGTTTGTGAAAATTGGTGATAGTGACTTAACCGCTTGGAATATTTAAACAATTTTTGGCATACTGATAGATATCAATGAGATTTGGTTTAAGCGTTTATTTCTTTGTATAACATACATATGATACAATACAAATGAAGATGAATCATTAAGTACAATTATACAATGGGATTCAGAAGAAAGTCTACTGACTTATGAAGATCTGTCTCCCATTTTTGCAACAGATAATAGTACTATATTGATATGTGACTAGTAATGAAGCAAATGATAGATTATGACTATTGTATGTTCTTGGCTGTTCGCCTAATTCATGTTGATATGTTCTACCTTAAGAAAGATGGCGGCTCCACGGGGTCGTAGAAATACCAGGTGCAAGAAAATTCACTATAAGTAATATAAGGAATCTTTACATCATTTTTTTAAATCGCGCCAGGCTAAGATTGGCAGTAGCTCGATTCTTGACAATAAAAGATAACTTTGTTCTGTCATATAAATTTAAGAAGAAAAAATCGAAAATTGCACATGTTATCTAACTTTGACTTTTCATACCATCACATATTATATTAAAAATACAAGTCTTGTTGCCTACTTAGATGATTGTGGTTTATCTGCCCTCAAAACGTTTGGTTTGGATCAAGAAGTCTTGAACAGCTAAGAATATTTGCTTGTTAGCAGAGTCTGGTCACTCACGGTCGCCGTTTAAGAGAACATTCAGGGATGGCTGACATAAAGGTATTGTCTTATTTAGGAGTTCTTGTCGTAAGTTGACATATCGTGAACAAAAAAAAAGGAAGTGCTGGGTATCTTCTATAGCCCCACATACACATAGCGGGCTGTCAACAATATTTTTTGAGAAAAGATGTTGGTTGAGTGGACTACATTTCGTTCGTAGACGGGCATGGTATATTTGTCCAGGCCTATTTCCATCGCAAAAAATATTTCGGTGGTACAAAAAGATTTGAGTTGAGATGTCGTTTGAAGGAGGAGAGAGAAGGTGAGTTTCTTATCTCATCTGATAGACTGTTCCAATCACGGGTAACAGATGGTAGGAAAGATTTATAGTAGAGCTGCGAATTCGCGTGTATAGTATTTAAGTTTTGTGAATTACGTAGGTTGTATGCAGTGTTGTTTCCAACTATGTCCGATACTAAAGACGAAAGGTAATCAGGGGTTAGGCTGTTTTGCATTTTATAAAAAAGTTGTAACTTGTGTTTTTTCCTACGAGATGCAAGTAATTCCCATCCAGTTTCATGATTTAGACAATCAATCGATACTAATTTTGTCGCTCCAGTTACAATCAATACGGGCAGCTTCATTTTGAATTTTTTCCAACTCATTAACTTCATATACAGTACAATTATCCCAAACGACATCGGAATATGAGATTTAACCAATGAACTTGATAAATATTACATTCCATTTAGTATAGCCCCGCCGAGGCGAAAAATGTGAAATTTTTCGAAATGCTTCTCCTCGGAAACCGTTGGGCCGATTGAAGTCAAATTTCATATGGAGCCTCTATGGGATGGGGGAAACCAAAATGTGCTCATGGGGTCCAGGTCACATGAACAAAGTGGCCGCCAAGCCATATATGGTCTATCTGTCTGTCCGTCCGTAACCCGTTTGTGAAAATTGGTGATAGTGACTTAACCGCTTGGAATATTTAAACAATATTTGGCATCCTGATAGATATCAATGAGATGTAACCAATGAACTTGCGAAATGTTACATTCCATTTAGTATAGCCTCGCCGAGGCGAAAAATGTGAAAATTTTCGACCTGCTTCTCCTAGGAAACCGTTGGGCCGATTGAAGTCAAATTTCATATGGAGCCTCTATGGGATGGGGGAAACCAAAATTTGCTCATGGGTCCAGGTCATATTACAAAAATGGACGCCAAGCCATATATGGTAAAAACCCTTAAAAAATAGTCTTCTCCAGAACCACTGGGCAGATTTCCACGAAACTTGATAAATAACATCTGGGACGTAGGCCCATCATAAATTGCTAAAATGGTGACCCTGGGTTGACCTTGACCTTCTTTGTGCCTAGGTCAAGCTTTGACACATATGCTTTTGTATTGGAAAAGTGAGAATGCATTTTATCCTGCAAACGATTCAGAATACAGTACTAAAGTATAAGATATATTTTTGCTCCTTACGATAAGGCGCATTTATTGGGGGAACCGTTTTAGGTCCAGGTCACATGACCAAAATGGCCGCTATACCCATATATGGTAACACTCGTAAAGCTAAAAGCATCCGGCGGGTCGTGCACTTCAGCTGAAGCACTGGTTTTATTATATAAGCTGTAATGCTTAATATAGTTTCTGTCCTTCAAATCTGTTTTATCGTGATAATGACACTTTCTTCGGGGAAAAGTAGGATTTTATATAGTAAAATGTATATATTGTTAAAAAGGTATCTTTTTGGTGCCTTGTTCCCAATATTTTTTATCAAACTAATATAAAATATGTTCACGGCCTTTCTACAACATTTTATAACAACATTTATTCTTTTTCTACCCTAAAGGTACAACTGATTTACTGTTGTTATGACTTTTGCGATAATTGCTATTTATATGGTACTGAGTTATCTCCCTTAAATGCAACATCTTGTCCCCACTTTAAGATGCGACAACACCCTGAATCTAAACAAGTAAACATTATTCTTTGATATAGAGGTAGTTTTATCCTTTCGACTCGATAGCTAATTAAAAAGTATTTCAAGAGTGTTTCTGAGTTATATGTCCCCGGCTATTATATGCATTGGACAGTCTGACTCACCTCACATTGGTCAGACAGGCTTAGACCTTCTAGTCGATTTACCAGTACTCTTGTGTGGTTAGTTGCAGCTCTGCGTGGAACCACAATGCAGCCCAATCTTTTTATCGAAGTTCCGATTGGCGGGGGCGGAAGCGGGATTGAGCTAGACTGATAATTTGATCACTATAAAATGTATTTATTTTATTTTATTTTATTTTTATTTATTTATTTATTTATTTATTTAAAAAAAAAATAAAAAAAAAAAAAAAAACATTGGCAAATGCTTTCAGATTGTTATGGCTTCTGCAAGATAAGGGAGTTAATAGATTTATTTTGTTTGTTTGTTTGTTTTGGAGTTTTACGGCCCAGTCAACACTATTTAGGTCATTCTTTAATAGATTAATATCTGCAGAAAAATAGTCAAGAAGGAGTACTTTATCTTTGTTAGAAACCCCAAACTTATAGCCGAGAGCCAGGCAAGGACTTAGCTGGAGCATTCCCTGTGCAAGCCGAAACATTTACGGAAAATTTTGTGTCGATTGTTTGCCAATATACCCAAAGTTATTAACCATAAAGACTCCACGTGACTATCACTGATTGTAGGGAATCCTGGAAAATAGCAGGTGATTTCATTGCATTGAGATCAGTGTCTATAACTAACCGCATGCTTAAAACTAGATTGAACGAGCATTATCGTAGAATGAGTAAGCCTAAGAAAACTGACACTTTCTTGTACCGTCACTTTCGACGTACAGGTCATTCTGTAAATAACATTGTTATACAACCAGAGGAAAAACTTTATTACGATGCAAATTCTACATCTAGATTCAAAATAATCAAAAGACATGAAGCTGAACTGAAATGGATTAAATTTTTACAGACCCCTTTTCCACTGGGATTTAATGACAACATTTATCATGAGGGTAATATTTCCAGAATGCCGGACTTTGATATTTTCTCACTCCTGGAATGTCGAAAACGCAGAACTAGATCTCACGGCACCAGGAAAAATGGTAACTTTAAACGTAAAACACGTGCGTTTAAACGAAACAATACTAGACTGAAGTGACTGTCAATTATATTATTTAATCATGGACGCCACTCTATGCTTTCATTTTTAAGTTCATTACCCGTTTCTGTTTTACGTCTTCTGGACACCGAGGCGAATAAATTCTACGATAGTTCTCATCAGTTATATGATGCGGCTCTCTTAACTAGAGGCTATACTCAGCATACTCTCCGTCCTTACATTGATTCTGAAATTAATCATAAACGCCATTTCTTCAAAATATCCTTCATTAATAAGGGTATGGATTTTATAGATTTGCCCAGTATCTTCCGTGAGAGATCGGTGCTTTCTTCCGTTCCTGCTTATTTTCAAAATACTGAAACACCTATAATTTGCTATAAATATAACAAACCTGTTAGATCTATCATTTTTAATTTCAATAAACTTGTTTCAGATCTTGATATTGATACTAATACTCCTGATTCATGTGATTGTAAAAACTCAAAGTATTGCTATCCTGCTGCTGGTCATGTAATTACTGGCAATTTGAAAATTATTCCTGATTCTAGGATAAGGAATATAATTTCTAAAGGACCGAAATATCGGTTTCCTTCTAAAATTGATTTCAGTAAATGTAGAGATGAAATCGCTGCTTCCTTGAATGAATTCGGTAATCGATGGTGTAAGCGAGAGTATGTTGAGCATAAAGCCCTTAAGGACTGGAAACTTAGCATTTTAAAACTAGTGAATAAACGCATTTCTTTCTATTCTCAAAATACTAACTTATTACCTCCTAAGCCCAAGACGTCTTTACGTCATCTTAAACTAGGTATTCAAGAATTTCATAAGAAGTTTGTTTTGGCCCCTGCAGACAAGGCCGCTAACAACGTCGTCGTTGTGTGACGGCTCCACTATGTTAACACGCTTAAGCAGGGGCTTGGTGGTACTAAGGCCTATGAACTTCAGCCTTTAGCTGAAGAGTGAGCTATAGTAGATAAACATGTTTGTCTTTCAGCCACCAAGTTTGCTGTGTGTGTTAACGAAGGCCAAGACAAGCTTCCTACGCTATACTGGTTACCAAAACTTCATAAAAAACCTTACAAAGCACGGTTTATTGCAAATTCTAGCTCTTGCACTACCACTGAACTTTCTAAATTATTAACTTCCTGTCTTACTGCTATTAAAACGCATGTAATTAAATATTGTGATAAAGTCTTTGAAAGATCAGGAAGAAATCTGTTTTGGTCTATAAAAAATTCGAATGAGGTTTTAAATAAATTGAAATCTAGACATTTTCGTGCTTCTAGTCTGTCTACCTACGATTTTTCCACTCTTTACACTACACTTCCTCATAATCTTATTAAAGAAAAGCTTAATGATTTAATTGAATGGGATTTTCACAGAGAAGATTCTCTCTATCTTGCATGTAATGTCAGAAATGCATTTTTCACTTCTAAAGAGCATAAGAATTATACACTTTGGTCATGTCAGAAAGTGTATGATGCCCTCACCTTTCTACTTGACAATATTTATATTAGATTCGGTACTAAGTTATTTAGACAAATTGTGGGTATTCCGATGGGTACTAATTGCGCACCTCTTGTGGCTGATCTGTTCTTGTATTGTTATGAAAGAGACTTCATTTTGTCGCTTTCCATTGATAACCAATCTGAAATTATTGAAGCTTTTAGCTCTACTTCTAGATATTTAGATGATTTATTAAATATTGATAATACCTATTTTGATGGTTTGATCAGTCAGATTTACCCCCTAGAACTTCAGTTAAATAAAGCAAATTCTTCTGATACCGAGGCCCCGTTTTTGGATTTACATCTATCTATTGTAGATGGATTTGTTTCGTGCAAAATTTATGATAAACGCGATGACTTTGATTTTGAGATTGTAAATTTTCCTTTTTTGGATGGTGATGTTCCTCGTGCGCCATCCTATGGCGTTTATATTTCGCAATTAATTCGATTTGCTAGAGTGTGTAGTCATGTAACTGACTTCAACACTCGTAATAAATTATTAACGGCTAAACTCCTTAATCAGGGTTATCGGTACCATAAACTACGCAAAGCCTTTTCAAAATTTTATAGACGCCATTCTGATTTAATTTCAAAATTCAATATTGGACTTAAATCTCTTCTGCAACAAGGTCTATCGGAACCCGAATTTTATGGTGACTTAGCATATAAATTCAGAAAAATATATAACCGCAATGACTTCAGCACCCAATTTCGTAAAATCATTCTTCGATATAAAAAGATTGGGTACAACATGGATATTATACGACAGACTGCATGCATGGTAGTTAACCCAATCACGGTTGGCAACTTTGCTTCCCTCTTTAATTGCACGCCGGTGGGTCAGGCCTCAGATTCTATGACGGCTCCAACGTAAAGGCTTATTGAAAATTAGAGAGATAATGTCGGTTGGTGCCTGATGCTCTGTCTCTGGTCGGGCTCATCGGAGTCTAACTGTTGGTTTTCTTTTGCTCCAGCATTTCAGTGGTTTCTTGCTGTCGAGTCCTCACCGTTGTCTCACCTCTGTGGTTCTTTGATTTTTGTGTTCACGGAGACGTTGCACTGATGAGTTAGGAGGATTTCATGCGGACTGAACAAATTATTTGTCTAAATCGCGACGGAAGTAAGGGCGAGGATTGTGGCCACGTAAAATCGATTTAAGCCCCCCAGTGGAAACATTCCACTGACCGTTCCAAGGCGGCTCTTCTGTGGCGATTTATTTATGTTGTTATTTGTTACTTACTGTGTGTATCACTTGTGTCTTTTGGTTTTGGATGGCCATATGGCCATTTTGTGGGAAAGTAACTGTCCTTATGGCCTTCCTTTGTTTAGGTTTCCATTATGGTCTGGTCGCTTAATGTTTGTATTTCTTTCCCTTTGGTGTCTTTTATGGGTGGAGTAAGTTAATTGTATCAATTCCTGATCTTTGTTTTACTTCTACTTTCTATAGAATCTGGGCAGGAAACATGGGTTGGGCATGGCAATCAGTGTAGGCCTAAATCAGACACCGCAGAACGCGGCGTCTGATCCTATACTGTTTGCTTACTGAATAAAGGAAATGTAAACAGTCCTTGTAACCGTTCAGGGTCAGTTTTCTAGCCTAAGCTCAGAAACAATCGACCCACCAGTTCTTGGCTTTGATCGCAGCCCTCTGTTAGGGATTGTAATATATATGCGCAAGCTCAGGAGAAAAAGGCACTTTTCGTTTTGGCGATAAGTAAAGGCTCTGGCGAGACTGCGCATGCGCAGGCTCGCCAGAGCCTTTGCTATTCGCAGTCATATCGTGCGGTAAGAAGTTTTGCGTCTTAATTAGTTGGCGTCGCTATAGGATTTGAAAAATCAAAACACTGAGAGCACATCGCGTGATCAAGTCCGTGAAATTAAGACCCCCCTAAACCCCACGTTATATAGAGAAAACTGGGGTTTACGGGGGTAAACATAATTTTTTCTTATTTCTGCTCCAAAACATAGGTTGTGGGTACTCGTTAGAACCGCCTCACTAAGGCGGTTCTAACGCGCACCCCTCAACCTATGTTTTGAGCATTTTTAAGAAAGTTTTCAATGATTTTCATCAGAAAAGTAGCCATTTTGTATATTTGAAAAATGCTCTATGCCGCACGGGTGTGTTATCGTTATGACTACTGGGTCGATTGTCTATGAGTGTAGGCTGGGAAAATGTTTAAAATGTTTCGTTTTAAAATTTAACTTATTTAGAATGAGATTTATTTATTTATTTATTTTTTTTTTAACCTTTAAATTCCACTTTTTAAGCAAACAGTATAGATTTTCTCTGATTTTTTTTTCAGGGAAAATTGTCCTGGAATTGGATTTAAAATATTGTAAATACCTTGTTTAAACAAACAGTACATACCCTGATCAGTCGCTGCGTTTTGCGGCATCTGATCAGGGTCTACAGTGTTTGCAAAACCAATCCATGATTCCAGTTCAGGCCCTGAGGTTATATAACGTTTTTCATGCTCAACTCACTTGAAATTTGTCCTGCTCACAACTGAATTTTAAAATTCCAACAATTGTTGGGATTTTTTAAAATTTGTGAGCAGGACAAATAACATTCTCTGGTATCTGAGAAAGAAAAATCGCTCAACTTCTGAGAATTTTAATTTTTCTGAGCACCACAAATTTCATGCTCAGCTCAGTTGAGCATGAAAAAAGCTTTATAACCTCGAGGCCAGATTCTAAAGATAACCCTTTTACGCAACACACTGATCTCACAGGGGCTGTTTTCTATAAATAACCGTTATTCCCACAAATCACTAATAGTCACGTTGACTTTAGCACTGAGTAATTTTTATGCTGAGTAACTCTGGATCGACTGACAAATAATCGACCGAAAAAAAAAGGAATTTTAAAAGGAAAATATAAAGAACCTTTTGTTATGGCACTGCTCATGTGTACTTGAGGGAGCTGCAAAGGCCGGATAAACAGGGCAGCGTGCCCAGAAGGAGAGGACTCAAAACACAAATATAGCGCGGCACCCGCCTATCGGGGCTTGCAAAATTGATTAGGCAGCATAGGGCTTCCGCATGAAGCTGAAACGGACAGGACGTTGCATGGTACTGGTAAACCGCTTAGAAGGTCTAAGCCTGCCGAGGCAACGTTGTGCGAGTCGGACCCGCCCCCCCCCCCCCCCCCCCACTACACACACACACACCTGCATATAAATAAAAATCAAAAATGAGTTCCTTTAAGAGCAATGAAAACATTCATAAGAAAGAAGATGGGTCATACTACGTAGTTTCGGCTAATAAAGCCTCGCCAGTGACCCTGTAATGACCCGGCAACGAAGGGCAGAGGAAACATACTGCAATTTTGCGAATTTCGAATAGGCAGTCGAAGACTGATGTAAATCAAAATTCAGTTTGTATGGATGGTAGGCATTGAGATGTTGTTTTATCCCAATGTCAAGTAAAAGCCCAACAAAATTTGAAGCAAAGCATTCAAGATTACCTGAATGGTGTTCACTGGGACGTTAAACGTAACAAAAACAAATACCGTGTTCTAAGACACCATTATAGAAAAGAGCAGTTAAAAATATCACGTAAATAAAGATCATGGCATAAACGCATCAACTAATGAATTTCTGTTTCTTAACACGTTCTATTTGATTGATGTCTACGTCTTAAGATCACGAAAATTACTGACCTGTCTAATTAAACATAATGGATTTAACGAACAGAAGCCTCAAATGCGTATATTGTTAGAAACGACGAATGCTGAACGCAAAGTAGCGATTTCATCAGGAAACACGCCTATTTAAATAGTCGAATTTCAATGGCTCGAACACCTTTGGGACCATGAAAATCAGTTCGAGACAGGGGTAGTTCGGTCCACTGAGGGTTATTGCCAGGAGGCATAACGAGATACTTTTAGACATATTTTAGGTGTTCTGTAATGAAAATGTATGCTGTGTGTACTCATTAGAAATCGCCTCAACGAGGCGATTCTAATGAGCACACACCATACGTTTGCAGGCGATTCTAATGAGTACACACATCATACATTTGCAAGATAAAAAACTAAAGTCTCCTTAATTATCCCCCACTATTTCTTATGTAGAGGATTTCCCTAGGGACTCAAGAATGGGTTAGATCAGCCATGGTTAACGAGCCATCGGTGTTCGAGCCGTCGAAGTTCTACTGTATCCTGAATATTGTATCACCTAAATTGTACATTTTCAGATATCATTTCTGATATTTTTCATATTTCTGCTCAAAACATAATTGTTGGAACCCGTTAGAACCACCTCGTTGAGGCGGTTACGATGCGGTTCTTACGAGGACACACAATCTATGTTTTGAGCAGAAATAAGAAAAAATATTATATACCCCTGTGAACCCCAGTGTTACTATATAAAATTGCAATTTTAGTTGGGGCAATATTTATGGATGTGTCACCGCTAGAGGTTCCGTTACAGTTTAACAGTCGCAGATATGCTTGACGTTTGGTTTGTTTGTATTTGAGTTTAACGGCCCAGTCAACACTACTTTGATCATTTTTAGCCGGTCAGTTTACCTATGATATGCTTGACAGGGTGGGCCATCGTTTGCGCCTGTTTTTGCAATATATTGACAAAAAGGTAGACCAAGTCACTCGCTTATTTTAAATCATCTGTAACGCAAAGAAGGCTATGGTGTATACTTAGGACCATTTTGTCCGCTTGAAAAACGTATGCGAAAGACAATCTGCCTTATTGTTTTGAGGAGTCAGCGATTTCTACAAACACTGACAATACCTGAGAACGTTTGTTTTTACATACCAACGTCGCAAATCTGTTCCACATCACGAAAACACGCCTATATAATTTTGACCCCCTTGAACCAAACATTTATATAGTAAAACTGGGGTTTCGGGGGTAAACCTTATTTTTCTTATTTCTGCTCTAAAATATAGATTGTGGATACTCGTTAGAACCGCCTCGATGAGGCGGTTCTAATGAGTGCACACAATCTATATTTTAAGCAGAAATAAGAAAATATCACAATTTTTCATCCTAAAATTTTCATTTTTTTTCGGCAATAAAGGTGGCAATGTATTTTTATAGGCGTGTTTGCGTAATGACTTGTCCAATTTTGTTGATGTTAGTAGTAATTTTTTCACTAAGAAAATACATGTACATGTAGAACCGATTTATTGCATTTACAGACAAAAACATAGTTACAGGTAACTACGGTCGAACTTCGATGGCTCGAACCACTTTAGGACCATCAAAATTTGTTCGAGACAGCGGTAGTTCGAGCCACAGAGGGATACTATTAGTATCATACCAGGTGGCATAATGGAGATAATTCTGGATATCTTCTCAGTGTTCTGTATTATAAATGTACGTTGTGTGTACTCATTAGAATCGCCTCATCGAGGCGATTCTAATGAGTACACACAGCATACATTTGCAAGATAACTGAAGAAAATCTTCCTAAATTACCCCTATATCGTATTTTGGAGGAGCTCCCCGCGGACTCAAGAACGCGTTCGACTCATCCATGGTAAACAAGCCATCGGAGTTCGAGCCATCGATGTGTTAAGTCGTAATGCTGTTCACACTGATTGACGCAAGAGGAACTCCCTGCGGACTCAAGAACGGATTCGACTCATCCATGGTAAACAAGCCATCGGAGTTCGAGCCATCGAAGTTTTACTGTACATGTGTTAATTCGCAATGCTGTTCGTACCGAATGACGCAACGCCACATGTGCCATCAAGCGGAAGTTTATAAACTCGCAGGAGACGTGTTTTACAATCTGATACATGTATGAAACGGCCACTTGCGTGAGAGAAATTGAAAAAAAAGGTGGAAATAAATCTTTGTATAACAGAATCGCTCTGTTTTAAACAATGTGCAGTTTCAAAGATTTGTTTGTTTGTTTGTTTGTTTGATTTGAGGTTTAACGTCCCCGTCAACACTGTACAGGTCATTTTCGAGACGTTGCTTCCAATTTTGTGGGACTTTTACCCGACATTGAGATGAAATGACATCTCAAGCCCTGTCCCCCAATGAAACCAATAGGGTTTATTAGCATTGAAGGTCCGCCTCGCACCGCGGTTCCTGGACAGGCTAAGATCCTCTAAGCGGTTTACCAGTACTAGTGTGCGGGCCGGATTCAGCTCTGCGTGGAAGCATCATGCAGCCCATATATTTCTTCAAGCCCCTATGGGCGGGGGCCGCAAAGTTTAAAAGATCATTATTTCAATGATAAAAAAGTGAAAATAGATTTGATTGGTAGAAATGCATCACTTAACGACTTTCTTCCATGCTATATTTGATTGATGAATACACCCTAAAAGCGTATCGCGAATATACGTGACATGTCTTATAAAACATAATGGTTTTAACTACATGTAGGCTTTTTTTACTCAGAAACAGACTGTCTTGCACGCCATCTCCCGATCTCCTGTCGCCGACATGGAGAATCTTAGTTTATACCGGGACTATATGGGCCCCGCCAAGCGATTTTGGTACTTATCGCCTATGCGAGCAGCGAAGGTTCAGGCGAGCCTGCGCATCCGCGCAGTCTCACCAGAACCTTCGCTGCTCGCTCATACAAGAAGTGAATCAAGTGGAACCTTCAGACAGAAAGCCATATCTCTGGCCCCTCTGAATGGCTGGGCATGCGCAGTTAAAGATTGTCATGACGGAATGCTCGAAGACCAAAATTCGCTTGGCGGGGCTCATATGTTTTGCTTCATCAGGTACAGGCCCGATCGCGAAATACTTGACAGCGCACCGCACTCTAGGGGAAAATGCAATCGCTTGGACTAAAGTACTGACAATTGTAAAGTGCGCAAGTTTTTCTAGCCCAGACAAGCTAGTTTCAGCTAATTAGACCTCATCAGTGACCCTGACATATTTTCAAAATTCCACGACTGAATCAACCGTTACAAGGGACAGGAAAATTTAATCTACACTATGATGAAAGGCAGGAAGACTTTTTATCGCCGCCACACAATTCCCATAAAACTAGTTGTAGTGAAGATCGTGAAATAAATGCCGTTCTAAAGCCCATTTAAGATAGAAAAACGGGGTTATCGGAGTCTAACTTTTGGTCTTCTTTGGCTCCAGCATTTAAGTGGTTCGTTGCTGTCGATTCCTCACCGTTGTTTCATCCCTGTGGTTGTTTGATTTTTGTGTTCACGGAGATGTTGCATTGATGAGTTAGGAGGCCTTCATGCTGACTGAACAAATTATCGGTCTAAATCGCGACGGAAATAAGGGCGAGGATTGTGGCCAAGTCAAGCCCCCCCCCCCCCCCCCAACCCTCACCCCACCCCCACCACCCAGTGGAATTAGTTTCACTAAGCGTTCCAAGGCAGGTCTTCTGTCGCGGTTTATTTTTATTATGATTTGTGCCCCGCCAAGCGAATTTGTGTCTTCGAGCATTCCGTCATGACAAATTTTAACTTCGCATGTCCAGCCATTCAGAGGGGCCAGGGATATGACTTTCTGTCTGAAGGTCCCTCTCGAGTCACTGCTTGTATGAGCGAGCAGCGAAGGTTCTGGCGAGGCTGCGCGGATGCGCAGGCTCGCCTGAACATTCGCTGCTCGCATAGGCGATAAGTACCCAAATCGCTTGACGGGGCCCATTTGTCTTTGAGTGTGTGTATCGCTTATGTTATTTTGTTTCGGATAACCAATTGTCCCTTTTGTGGGAAAGTAACTGTCCTTTTGGCTTTCTGCTATTGGTGTTTCCAATAGGGTCTGGTTGTTTCTTGCTTGTGTTTCTTTCCCTTTGGTGTCTCTGCCGGATGGGAGCTGAGGGTTAATTGTATCGATTCCTGCTCATTGCCACGCGCAGGGCAATAAATTATCTTATTATACCTCACGCGATTTTACCATACAAAACGCTCATAGACCAGAGGGTGATAATTTTTACTATCCCATGCGATATTAAACTATCACATGCGCAAAAATGATGCGCGTACGGTTCAATTTTTCAGGGTGATAATATCACATGCGCAAAAATGATGCGCGTACGGTTCAATTCATCAGGGTGATAATAAGTTCGGTATAATAAAATAAATATCACATTTCTGAGAGGGTGATAGTAAGAATGTTCACCCTTCGGAAATGATTATCGACCTCGGCTTCGCCTCGGTCGATAATCATTTCCTCAGGGTGAACATTCTTACTATCACCCTCTCAGAAATGTGATATTTATATAATAATCCCCTCTGACGTCAGTGCTCAAATGTGTTCGCTAGCGCAATGACGTTAAAGTCCTACTCGACAGGTCAATACAGCCAGAAACGAGAAACCTTTGTTATAAGAAACTAAGAAGTGTTAATGTATGTGTGTGTGTGTGTGTGTGTGTGTGTGTGTGTGTGTGTGTGTGTGTGTGTGTGTGTGTGTGTGTGTGTGTGTGTGTGTGTGTGTGTGTGTGTGTGTGTTTTGTTGTTGTTGTTGTTGTTGTTTTTTATGTGAATTCATTATTATTGTCATCTTATTACAAGAACCGGCCCCGATAGCTCAGTTGGTAGAGTGTCCGCTCCGGGGAACGGGAGGTCTCGGGTTCGATCCCGGGCCGCGACATACCAAAGTCGTTAAAAATGGTACTAGCTGCTCCTCGTTCGGCACTCAGATTTAAGGGGTAGAGCTAGGACTGGTCGATCCAGTGCCAGGATAATGTGACTGGGAGTTGTATCATGTAATGTGTCTGGGACATGATACTTCAGTGAGGCAGCACTATAAACGTGAGCATTGAGCTCCCTGCCGCAACCAGACACCGTCGTGATATGACTGAAAAATTGTTGAAAGCGACGTTAAACCCGAATTCACACACACACACACACACACACACACACACACACACACACACACACACAATGGAAATGAATTAATATTGTGGTAAATGTACGATAAATGAACATATTGACAAACAGTGTAGATTCAGGTGAGACGGTTCATAATGAGACGTCTCATTTAGATCTACACTGTTTTCATAGGTTCTAGAATGACGGCGGTGAGTGTCATATACCTGTTTCATCCAACTTAAAAAAGCAAAAACTGATTTGCAGTAAGATTGAACAAGATTGACAGAGAATATTAAATGAAATATAAAAAATAAACAGAAGAAGAGAGAGACTTGAACGAGTCAGAATATAGGTATCGGCACCGTTCTATAAACCCTATAATACAATGTCATTAATCAAGTAATTTCGTATTGTCCCAGTTACAGGTCCGATGTCTGCTGTATTGACCCGAGGCCGAAGGCCGAGGCCAATACAGCTGACCGAGGACCTGTAACTGGGACAATACGAACTTAATTGATTAATTGCAATTTTATTAATTGGCACCATTAAAAACATGATTATTGATCTTGACCTCAGTGTTAATACGTATGACCCCGAATGATACAGATTAGGCCCTATTAAATGCTATACGTTTTTTTTTTTTGTTGTTGTTTTTTTTTTTTTTACTCAGACGTCAATATCATATGGGCCCCGTCAAGCGATTTCGGTACTTACAGCCTATGCGAGCATCGAAGGTTCAGGCGAGCCTGCGCATCTGCGCAGTCTCGCCAGAACCTTCGCTGCTCGCTCATACAAGCAGTGAATCAAGAGGAACCTTCAGACAGAAAGCCACATCCCTGGCCCCTTCTGAATGGCTGGGCATGTGCAGTTAAAATTTGTCATGACGGAATGCTCTAAGACACAAATTCGCTTTGCGGGGCTCATATATTATCAGATAAGCATCTACAGCATAAAACAGACATTAAACCATCAAAGAGTTAAATAGCGCTGAACGAACAGATTCTGTCTGTACATGTAATACAAGATATGTTCGAAGATTGTGTTGTGTTAAGGTTTGATGTCCCCGTCAACACTATTATGGTCGTTTTGTATTTGTTGTTGCTTCCGATTTTACCCGAAACTGAGATTAAATAACATCTCAAGCCATACCGCCCAAAGAAATCGCCCGACTCGCACCACTGTTGCTGTGCAGGTTAGACCTAAACGGTTCACCAGTATTAAAGCGCTGTCGGAGGAGAATAAGATTGCGCTGCAGCAGAGCTCAGTAAGATTGAAACGATAGCCACAGTCTATTCAAATAAATAAATAAATATAATAAGAAGGCCTTCATGCGGACTGAACAAATTATTTGTCTAAATCGCGACGGAAGTAAGGGCGAGGATTGTGGCCACGTAAAATCGATTTAAGCCCCCCCCCCCCCCCCCCCCCCCCCCGCCAGTGGAAATCTTTCCACTGACCGTTCCAAGGCGGTTCTTCTGTGGCGGTTTATTTATGGTGTTGTTTGTTACTTACTGTGTGTATCACTTGTGTATATTTATTTTGGATGGACATATGGCCATTTTGTGGGAAAGTAACTGTCCTTATGGCCTTCCTTTGTTTAGGTTTCCATTATGGTATGGTCGCTTAATGTTTGTGTTTCTTTCCCTTTGGTGTCTTTGATGGGTGGAGTAAGTTAATTGTATCGATTCCTGATCTTTGTTTTACTTCTACTTTGAACGAGTCTACAAAGGTTCTTGTGTCAACACCGTTCTGTTTACCGCTGAAAATGTTATTCGTGTTCGAATCGGAGGTCACTATCATATCTTGTAAGATTAGCATCAGACATAAAACCATCAAAGAGCTAAATAGCGCAAACGAACAGATTCTATTAGTAATACATGGACAAGATATGTATGAAAAGCGCATCAGAATGCGGGGTTCCTTACAACCGTTCATGCGTATGGATTCGATCATCACGTGAACAAGTCCGTGAAATTAACACGCCGCTAAACCCCACTTTATATAGAGAAAACTGGGGTCTATACGGGGGAAATATTAGTTTTCTTATTTCTGCTCCAATGCATATGTTGTGGGTACTCGTTAAAACGCCTTAATGAGGCGGTTCTAACGAGCACCCACAGCTTATATTTGCAACATCAATAAGAACAATATCACGGAATTTCATCAAACAAAGTAGCCATCTATGGGATGTGAAAAAATGCACTATTTCGCACGGGTATGTTACGAGGCGGTTCTAACGAGCACCAGCAGCCTATGTTTGCAGCAAAAAATAAGACAAATATCACCGTCATGACGTTATTTTCATCAGAAAAGTAGCCATTTCGGATATGTGAAAAATGTATTATGCCGCATGGGTACGTTATCGTAATGAAAGGCGTTTACAACCCAAAGGGCAGCCCCCGCCCATCAGGGCTTGAATAAACAGATGGGCTGCATGATGCTTTCACACAGAGCTGAAACCGACCACACACGAGCTGTGGTAAACCGCTCAGAGGATCTAAGCATGCCCAGGCAAAGCGGTGTGAGTTGGACCATCCATGCTTATAAACCCTATAGGTTTCATTGGTCGACAGGGCTTGAGATGTCATTTCATCTCAATGTCGGATAAAAGTCCCACAACATTGGAAGCGACGTGTCCAAAATGACCTATACAGTGTTGACGGGGACGTTAAACCACAAATCAAAACAAACAGACAAAACAACCCAAAGGGATACCCGAGCCTATCGAAAACGAGGATAAGCTGAGGTTATTCTTTATTTTCCCTAAATTATTTTCAAAATCATAAATTATGGGAACTCGTTGGAACTCGTTAGGATAACACAGCCGTTTTGACATAGTGCCCCGAAATTGTGAAAATCTTTGCATCAGACCCCTTGTACCCCACTTTTATACTGTTAAACAGGGGATTTACATGGGTAAACCTTATTTTCCTTATTTCTGCTTTAAAGTAAGAATTGTGGGTAATCGTTAGAACCGCCTCGATGAGGCGGATTTAACGTGTACCCACAATCTATATTTTGAGCAGAAATAAGAATAATATCACATTTTTTTCATCTTAAAATTGTCCTTGTTTTTCGGCGGTAAGATTTACAATGTAGTTTTAAAGGCGTGTTTTCGTAATGTTTGAGCAGAAATAAGAAAATACCAAAATTTTTCATCTTAAAATTTCTCCTTTTTTTCGGCGGTAAAATTTACTATGTAGTTGTATAGGCGTGTTTTTGTAATGGTATTTTTTCATACGCTCGTAGTTTGTTTGTACTCGTAAGTAGACGGCCCCGCCCAACGGGACTTGAAGAAATAGATTGGCTGCATGATGCTTCCACCCAAAGCTGAAACGGACCGCAGACGAGTACTGGTGAACCGCTTAGAGGATCTAAGCCTGCCCTGGCAAGGCGGTGCGAGTCGGACCGTCCATGCATATAAACCCTACTGGTTTCATTGGGCGACAGGGCTTGAGATGTCATTACATCTCAATGTCGGTTAAAAGTCCCACAAAATTGGAAGCAACGTCTCCAAAATGACCTATACAGTGTTGGCGGGGACGTTAAACCTCAGATCAAACAAACTCGTAAGTAGAGGTTCCAACGGGTACCGCACACCATCTTCTGGAGAGCAATAATGAGGAACATAATGAATGCCCTTGTTAACCCCAATTTTCTTACCAGTCACAGTTTTGGTTCTTCTGACAATATAGACCGTCGTGATATGACTGAAAAATTGTTGAAAGCGACCGGTTAAACCCGAATTCACACACACACACACACACTGACAATATAGATTATGAGAATTCGTTTGAATTTCAAATGAGTACCCAGAAACAGAAATGTGAAAAGTAATGTTTGCAATTCTTAATCACACTTTTCTCGATACATTGTATTATACTGTCCGTCGAGGAATAGTTGACAGTGACGTCACGACTTGTTTTTGTTCTGAACAATGCAAAGCTTATGGGGCTAACGGTAAAATAGGTCAAATAGTCAGCGATTGTCCGTCGAGGAATAGTTGACAGTCAGGACTTGTTTTTGTTCTGAACACTGCAAAGCTTATGGGGCTAACGGTAAAATAGCTCAAATAGTCAGCTACGTCACTGCCAGCTATTTGTTGGCGAATTATACGTCACTGTCAGCTATTTGTTGGCGAACTATACCATTTGGGATTTAAAATGTTATTAATTACACGAACGTGTGTACATGATGTGTTCATGATGTGTTCATGATGAAAATTCGAGATATTTTTGGGTCGATAGTTTGTCAATCGACCGACACCCAGCAGGCAAACGTCGCGAGGGCAACGTCAAATCAACGTCGTCGCAACGCCATGACGTTGCACCGACGTAGATATGAAATTGCTCCAACGTCATGACGTTGCACCGACATTAATGTGACGTCTTTGAACAGAAATAAGGAAAATAATGTATACCCCCTTAACCACAGTTTTCTCTATATAAAGTGGGGTTTAGGGGGGGGGGGTCTTCATTTCACGGACTTGTTCACGTGATGTGTAGGAAATCCAGGGAACGGTTATTTATAGAAAATAGTCGCGTTAATTTTATCGCTGTGACGTCAGCGTGTTGCGTTATACGGCTATCTTTAGAACCTTGACTGCCATTACGGGTTTGACATGACAAACATTGTAGACCCAGTGTTTGCTTATGCTATGTTCCCACTATCACGATTCGCGCCACGATTGCAATCGTGTTCTTAATGGTGGATTAATCGTGGTGATCCTATCAGATCTTATCAGATCTTGAGGTCAGTCGTGGTAATCGTGTTAATCGTAGAAAATTTTTGAACGGTTCACACGATCAATTGTCAAATCGGGATCATCGTATTACATCGTATTGCATCGTAACAAAGCGCGACAGATCGCATCTAATCGTGCTTCTAAGTCGTGGTGATCGGGGTCGATCTTGGACAAGACAAACACCACGTTCTGTTGAGATGTGTTGCGATCTCCCACGATCTGTCACGATTTGTTAGCTTTGTCGGGTCCCATTGCTCAAGACCTGTCACGAATGACTCGCGATCAAATACGAGTTAATACGAGAAGATACGAGTAAATGCGAGTAGATACGAGCGGTTACGTTTTTACACGAACGTTCACGATCTGTTACGAGTTCTCGTGCTCATATGTTTTCCGGACAAGATTTAATACGACTCATCCAGCGATTTGCTCTTGAAGAGAGTACATTTAGGTACAGGCCTTTGCTAGTATTTTGGAGCCTTTGGGAGATGTCACTCAAGGATACTAGATGCAAGAAGGGAAAAGACAAGGCTGCCTCATCACAGGAGCCTGAAACATTTCAGCCAGAGAAAATGCCACACTGTCATCAACCGCAACTCCTGCCATCATTCATAGTTGAGAGTTAGTGTTTATGCTGTAAGAGTTCAAGAAAAAATGAAGTTCAAGGTCGGTTGGGCTGAATATATATCCGTCGGGCTCCAATCGTAGCTCGAATCGTGATATCTCTCAATTCTGATCGTCAAAAACATCGTATGCCATCGTAACGAGACGCATCGGTTCGTGATGAGCGTATAAGAACGTATCTGCACGTATCAGATCGTCCCAATTCGGGGAAACCGATCGTGATTATCGTTTCAGATCGAGACCAAGTCGTAGACTCGATCGCAACAATCCTATCGGAACGCATTTGGTCGTATCTGAACGGGAGAGCAGCCGTAGCTGATCGTGACACCTGAAATTGACAAATCGTGATTGGACTGCATCCGAGCCCAACAAATCGTACCAGAACGTATAGACTCCCATCAACTCGTATCCAAACCTGAAATTTAAGAGAAGCTTCCACGACCAGCTACGAATGGTCAATCATGGCGTTCGTAACGGATCGTACGACAGTGGGAACCTAGCATAACAGTACAGGAATTTTAAGGGTTTAACAATCTGATCAGGGTCTACAGTGTTTGCTTAAAGCACAAGAACACTATTAAAGATTCAAAGAAAATTTTAACAGTCTAAGTCACAGTTCAGGATCATTTGTCTAACCTACCCTCAGAGACAATTAAGAAAACATGCCTATACAAATTCATTGTAAATTTTACCGCCGAAAAAAAAAGAAAATTTTAAGACGAAAATTTGTGATATTTCCCATATTTTTACTCAAAACATAGGTTGTGGGTGCTCGTTAGAACCGTCTCATTGATGCGGTTCTACCAACATAGGTTATGGGTGCTCGCCAGACGAGAACCAACAACATATGTCTTGGAGCAGAAATAAGGAAAATAGTATACATCCCTGTAAACCCATGTTATTCTACATAAAAGTGTGGTTCAAGGGTGTCAGAATTTTATAGGTGTGTTTTCGTGATGAAGTTGAATGCTGTCAGTGTTTTGATTAATTTTGCTTCTACAACCATAGAAAACGGGTGCTCTTTAAAACGCCCTCTTTGATAATAATAATAATAATAATAATAATAATAATAATAATAATAATAATAATAATAATAACAATAATAATAACAATAATATGATACATAAAAAATTGAATTTACAAATTAATTATTATTGATAGTAGTAATTATTTTGTTTTGGTTTTACGGCCCTTTCTAGATTATTCCACTCATATCGAGCCCATCGTTAATCAGAGGTTGACGAAATCCGGAGTACCCGGAGAAAAACCACCTGACCTTCCGTTGCAGAACTTGGCGTCTCATATGTAACCCGAGCGAGACTCGAACCTACGGCGGTGAGAGACCTAATGACTAAGAGTCAGCGCTCTTATCCACTAGACCACGGAGGCCCGTTATAATAATAATAATAATAATAATAACAATAATATGATACATAAATAATTGAATTTACAAATTAATTATTATTGATAGTAGTATTTTTTTTTTGTTTCGGTTTAACGGCCCTTTCTAGATTATTCCACTCATATCGAGCCCATCGTTAATCAGAGGTGGGCGAAATCCGGAGTACGCGGAGAAAAACCACCTGACCTTCCGTTGCAGAACTTGGCATCTCATATGAAACCCGAGCGAGACTGGAACTCACAGCGGCGAGAGACATAATGATTAAGAGTCAGCGCTCTTATCCACTAGGCTACGCATTACGAAAACGCACCTATACAAATACATTGTAAACTTTACTGCCAAAATAAAAATAAATTGTAAGTTGAAAAATTGTGATATTTTTTCTTATTTCTGCTCAAAATATAGATTTTGGGTACTCGTTAGAACCGCCTCTTGAGGCGGTTCTAACGGGTACCTACACTCTATATTTTAGAGCAGAAATAAGAAAAATAAGGTTTACCCCTGTAGACCCCATTTTACTGAATAAAAGTGGGGTTCAATGGAGTCAAAATTATATAGACATGTTTTCGTTATTGGAGGCCCGTTTGATAGTAGCAGTTGTAGTAGAAGTACTAGTAGTAGTAAAAGTAGTGGACGCAGTAGCAGTAGTAGTAGTGGTGATAAAAGCTGGAAAGAAAGAAAGAAAGAAAGAAAGAAAGAAAGAAAGAAAGAAAGAAAGAAAGAAAGAAAGAAAGAGAAAAATACCAGTTACAAACTGACAGCTACTCCGACTGTTGTACATCTTTAAAACTATCGCCCGTTCTATTCCTGTTTTGCCTTTTCACGAATGAATAATTCCAATGACTATGTATCGAAGAAGCAGAATACTTTATTTACAGCGTTGTAAAGAAGTAAAATGTATTTCAATCAGTCCAATGTTAAGAAGTGCGCGTGTGTACTCGTTGTGCGCGTTGGGTTCAACAGTACGAATGTGTTTGCGAGGTGGGGGCGGAGATGAGCTCCATTATGTCATTGTCTTAGACATTTTGACGATTTTTATGCCATGCCTGCGAACTGTTAAGGTTCTAGAATTTCTGCGCATAAACGCAGGGTATCCAGAACCAATACTTTCACACTTCTCAAACGAAATATAGAAGCCTCCGTGGTGCAGTGGTTACGCTACCCGCCTTGTAAAGCAGGGGTCGCAGGATCGATCCCGGGCTTCTCCAGACTTTTGGATGAGTCTTTAAACCGAGGTCCCGTCTCCGTATCACCTTAGCTGTTGGTGGGACGTAAAACTCAAAACACTCAAACGAAATAAGTAACATTTTCCAGTTGGTTGTCTAAATTTGAGCAATTTCCATAGTGTATCATTCGGTGACAATTCCTGCTATGGACATCGTCTATCATAAATCGATGTTAACAGATGAAAGTAGGAATAAGTTCATCTATTAAATGTGAAGAAGAAAGAAAGAAAGAAGAATATATGTGCTGATGACTGTAATGTTGTGCTGCTACCACCTGTAATGATGTTGCTGCTGATGTTGTTGTTGTTGATGATGATGATGGTGGTATTTTTTGTTCGTCAAAATGTCAGTTGGGCGTCGCTTGACGGTTTAGTCGATATTAATGATTGCGATGAAAGCTTCAAGCTTATTTGAATCGTCCTGAACACTCATCCCGGATGCTATCACGCGCGCGCGAGACAGGCAGTGACTTTTACACTACTGTTACCCATTTACACCTGGGTGGAGTGAGGCAGTGGCATTACGTGTCTTGTCCAACAGTCCAAGGACACACATCACCTCCGGTGGCCGGATTCGAACGCACAACGTCTCGATCAAAGTCGAACGAGCTATCGAGGCTGCCAAGGTCGCTTTAAGGTTTCTGCTTGTGGTGTGTTCATTAGGGTTTCTATCCCTTTAATCACGCTAACAAGTCCGTGAAATGAACACCCCCTTACACCCCACTTTATATAGAGAAAACTGGGGTTTAGGGGGTATACATTATTTTTCTTATCTTTGCTCCAAGACATAGGTTGTGGGTACTCGTTAGAACCGCCTCAATGAGGCGGTTCTAACGAGCACCCACAACCTATGTTTGCAGTAATTGTAAGAAAGATATCACGGGTTTTCATCAGAAAAGTTGCCATTTTGGAGATGTGAAAAAATGCAATTTATCGCACGGGTGTGTTAGCGTAATGTGACTGTCTCTGATTGGTGGTTCGATCCTTCACTTCTTTTTTGCACTATATAGATAATTACACATGAGAATCTATCACCTGCATTGTAGCGGCCCCCGCCCATCGGGGCTTGAAGAAATATATGGGCTGCATGATGCTTCCACGCAGAGCTGAATCCGACCAGCACACGAGTACTGGTAAACCGCTTAGAGGATCTAAGCCTACCCAGGCAACGCGGTGCGCATGAGTCGGACCGCCCATGCTTATAAACCCTATTGGTTTCATTGGACGACAGGGCTTGAGATGTCATTTCATCTCAATGTCGGGTAAAAGTCCAACAAAATTGGACTCAACGTCTCAAAAATGACCTTTACAGTGTTGACGGGGACGTTAAACCTCAAATCTAACAACAAAAAAAAAAACCTACATTGTAGCAACTAGGACTTTTACCTTTTTTTTTGCTTTCTGAAAATGTTGATGCAATTGGTATCTTGTTACAGTAGAACTTCGATGGCTCGAACATCAATGGCTCGTTTACCATGGGTGAGTCGAACCCGTTATTGAGCCCCTAGGGAAATCCTCGACATAAGAAATAGTGGGGGATAATTTAGACGATTTTCGTCTTTTATCTTGCAAATGTATGCTCTGTGTACTCATTAGAATCGCCTCGATGAGGCGATTCTAATGAGTACACACAGCATACATTTCATTATAAAACACAGAAAAGATATCTTAAAGTATATCGTATACCTCCTGGCCTTCTCCCTCAGTGGCTCGAACTACCCCTGGCTCGAACAGATTTTCGAGGTCCCAAAGGTGTTCGAGCCATTGAAGTTCGCCTGTATTTGGTTTATCATATAATGTCCCTGTTATTTAGAGGATAATGTCATGTCACACATGTAAATAATTATATGACCATATGTAATAAATAATTTGTTCTTGCACACCAGATAAGGAAATCCATAGTTTTAGTTTGGCATCACGAAAACACGCCTATATAATTTTGACCCCCTTGAACCCCACTTTTATATAGGAAAACTGGGGTTTCCGGGGGTATACCTCATTTTTCTTATTTCTTCTCTAAAATATGGATTGTGGGTACTCGTTAGAACCGCCTCGATGAGGCGGTTCTAACGAGTGCCCACAATCTATATTTTGAGCAGAAATAAGAAAAATATCACACATTTTCATCATGAAATTATCATTTTTTTCGGCGATAACGGTGGCAATGTATTTGTATAGGTGTGTTTTCATAATGGATAGAAATTCTACAGAGATGAAAAAAACGACGAGGACTCGACAACAACTGGAAAACAAAACCAACGCCTGATTACACTCTTCTGAAGTCCATGTCTGTTGGTCTGAACATTAATATTTGCCATCTGTCTATGGATTAATGATTTTCGATTAACGCTTTGGTACTACGACCTAAACTACTCCTAACCCAGGGACAGCTTAAAAATATTCCACATGTTTTATAAGCAATGGTTGAATATAACCTCATATGCACCGCCGTTAAGTTTGACGTCACGGCAAGTTACGTGACGACACTAAACACACGGTAGTGTCATCACAACATGGCGGACGTCGGCAACCGAAGTCAATTATAAAGTCCGCGCACAGAAATGGAAGATATGCAAGAAAAAGAGCCGTACATGAGTGTAAGGGGAGGATAGACAAATCCGTCCCTCTGGATCACTGTCCGGCATCACTCGGCAAGCCTCGTGATGCCGGACAGTTACCCTCGGGACTGATTTTTCCATCCAACTCACACCCATGTAAGATTTTTGATATTCCGGCGCGTAACATCATGACGTTGGCCGTGACTACCCTGTGTTTTGTATTGAAATTCTTCTCACGTGGCCATTTCATATGGCTCGTTTCATAAAATCTTGTTCGCACAAGATAATATCTTGTGCGCACAACTTATAAAAATAAAAAAAATCTTGTCCCTTCCCGGGTTCCGTACGGAACCCGGGAAGGGACATGATTTTGTTTTATTTTATAAGTTGTGCGCACAAGATAATATCTTGTGCGGACAAGATATTATCTTGTGCGGACAAGATATTATCTTGTGCGGACAAGATATTATCTTGTGCGGACAACATATTATCTTGTGCGGACAAGATAATATCTTGTCCGCACAACATAATATCTTGTCCGCACAAGATATTATCTTGTGCGGACAACATATTATCTTGTGCAGACAAGATATTATCTTGTCGGCACAAGATATTAAGTTGTGCGAACAAGATATTTTCTTGTCCGCACAAGATAATATCTTGTCTGCACAACATAGATCTTGTGCGCACAAGATATTATCTTGTCCGCACAAGATATTATCTTGTCCGCACAAGATAATATCTTGTCCGCACAACTTCCCAAGATCTATGTTGTGCAAACAAGATAATATGTTGTGCGAACAAGATATTATCTTGTGCGCACAAGATATTATGTTGTGCGAACAAGATCATATCTTGTCCGCACAAGATAACATCTTGTCCGCACAAGATAATATGTTGTCCGAACAAGATAATATCTTGTCCGCTCAAGATAATATCTTGTTCGCACAACATAATAAAAATAAAAAATCATGTCCCTTCCCGGGTTCCGTAGTTATCAATTATATATGTTTTGTACTTAAGAAACTCGCCAAATGCTCGATTCATAAAATTTCGAAACAAAAAAAAAAAAAAAAATCATGTGATATCCTCTATTAATTATGTATGTTTTGTATTATGGAAGATTTACAGGCTCAAAGTCAAAGCGGAAGGATAAAAAACACCGGATATACTTATATCATAATTATAAGGTTATTCTAGATTCATGTTAAATCCCATGTCAGTGCACATTAAAATATACGGATCCGAAAAAGAAACGCAAACCAACTGTTTCATGAGAAAGGCATTGTTATGTAAACCATCTGATTTTAGAGAAGTACAATTGCATTTGACTGAAGCTGGTCTTAATCCATGTATGACATAGAGGATCTTACATGAGTGTTCATGTATTATTGAATTTATTAAACGAGTTGAGCAAAAGGGATAAAATGCGAGGCTTTGCCGAGCATTTTATCCCTTTTCCTCAACGAGTTTAATAAATTCAATAACACATGAGCACGAATGCAAGATCCTATTTATCATATGACATTTAAAACGCATTTTATTCACGATTGTTTACAAAAATGTCAATATTCCGCCGTTAGTAAACGCGACGTCGTTAAACACGTCGTACATGTAACGTTACGGGACGTATCTAGCTAATTTGCATATTTAATCCACTAGTGGATTATCGAAAATAATACATGGCGTTATTACACTCTCAGACGCGACGTCATATGATAAAATGGAATCTTCCACTGAATAAGTTTGGAAGGGCATATTTCCAGTTATAGGGGTGACAGGTTTGTTTTGTTAGAGATAACTTGTACCAAATTCCATTAACCTTTCGAAAACATTTTGTAACGAAATCTGACGCCGCAAAACGCATTTTGTCTCATACATGTATGTCAAATTAGGGTGTCTGTCTGTCTGTCTGTCTGTGTGTCTGTCTGCCTGCAGTTGCAATACACAGGATTGTAATTTAAACAACATGTGAGTGGTGGATAGAAAACTCCGTCTGGAAGGTCACAGTTTTCATTGTGCCAGGCTGTGACACCAAAGGAAGGATTTCTATCTGTCTTTAACTCCGATGACAGAACTCTTCCCTTGAATAACTTTGATTTCTGGGCATGGATGAATTCAATTCGATCTTTGACGTCATTTATATTGTGCTGACATTTGGTGTCGCCATAGTATTCAATGACGCCAACCTTAACGACGGCGTACATGATGACCTAGATAACCATAACACATCAAACATGTGAGAACTCTCGCTTCTTATCCTTCCCTGGATCGGATAACCTGGGTAGGATTTCCTTATATTGTTAGCAAGGAATATGTCAACTGATACAGAGGGCCCGCGGTATAACGGCAGTATTTGTTCCCTATTATTGTGCCGTTATCATCATGAAAACACGCCTATATGATTGTGACCCCCTAGGACCCCAGATTTATATAGTAAAACTGGGGTTTACAGGAGTAAACTTTATTTTTCTTATTTCTGCTCTGAAATATAAATTGTTGGTACTCGTTAGAACCGCCTCAATGAGGCGGTTCTAACGAGTACCCACAATCCATATTTTGAGCAGAAATAAGAAAAATATCACAATTTTTCATCTTAAAGTCTCTGTTTTTGGGGCGGTAAAATTTACAATGTATTTGTACAGGCGTGTTTTCGTAATGTAATGAATTTGTCGTTGATATAAAGAATCCCAGTTAGGAGTACGATAGATTATAAAAGGTATCGTCATAGTCTTTTAGTAATAGTAATTTAATACTACAAGAAGCAAATGTTATAGATACTTGTTAGAATCGCCACGCCGAGGCGATTCTAACAAATTTGTTTCTTGGAGTAATGATGTGGAAAATACCATTTATTATATATCGTACTCCTAACTGAGATTCTTTGTAACGACCAGTTCATTATAACGGCACAATAGTGGGTAACAAATACTTCCGTTATAACGCGGTTCCTCTGTACTCCATTGAGCACATGTGCAAGGATATATTTTTCGGTTTAACGCGTCCTAGGGCATGCCGTTACAAGCAAATATAGCGGTAACAAAAAACTGCCAGATGTAAACACACTGAATAATTAAAGCATAGCCTGTCTATTAAGAGAATTATACCGCAAATGTCTTTTGACCACGCAACCGAGTGAAAATCTATCTCGCCCGATACAGATGTGATTCATGATATTTACTGTCCGTCGAGGAATAGTAGACGGGGTCGGGAACCATCAGGAAAACACGCCTATGCAATTTTGACCCCACCAGTGAGGCGGGTCTAATAAGTAACAACAATCTATATTTTGAGCAGAAATAAGAACAATATCACAATTTTTCATCTTAAAATTTTAGTTTTCTTCCAGGGTAAAGTTTACAATGTATTTGTACAGGCGTGTTTTCGAAATGAGATTCTTTCGTGGAGATTTATCATGAGATCTTTTCTATATTTATTCTCTCCCTTCCGCTGTTTTTGAAGAAGGGCAGTTGTTCGGTTCTGGCGAAAGAATGTGCACTATATTGGTTAACCGCTTACGTATAAGCTCGCCCACGAAAAGTGTGGATAGATAAACTAACCGGCTCACAAATGGCCTACATAGTGTTGACTGGGTGGTAAAACTCCAATACAAACAAAGGAATAGTAGACAGCGACGTCACCAAATATTTTCTTAGGAATAAAAAATAACTGTGTTTCCGCTAGCATACCGAAAATGGGTATGGGTCGGTAGGTCGCAAAATATTTTCATTTTTTTATACACATTTTATACGATGGAAAAAAAAAACAACAACAACAAAACAAAAACAAAAAAAAAAAAAACACTTAAACGGCTGAATTCAAACTATATTACCGGTACCTAAAAGCATTCAAATAACAAGGTTAAACGCACCAGGGAAGTAAAAGACAGGGTTTCAAGTATTAGTTTAGTTGTTTTGACAGTTTTATGATTTTTTATCAAAAGAGGTAGAAAATATTAAGGTCAGTAGGTAAGATAATCGTTTTATTTCTTTTCTACTAATTGCAGGGTCGGCACAAAAAATCAGGGTCGGTCGGGTGAGCAGAAATACAGCTATTGTTTAGGCCGTATGAATAGTGCAAAACTTATGATTCTACCGGTAAAATAGCTAAAATACTCCGCTACGTCACTGCCCTCTATTTGTAGGCGGACTGTACACAGTTTCGGCATTTTGGGACTATATGCATGTATGGGGGTAACCAACAAAATGACGCAGTCTAATCGTCATGGAAAAAATTGCTCCTCAAGGAACGAATTTGTTCTGACACTGAAGCCAATTCTTTCTTTAAGGAGTTAATGGGCCTTCTTGACCTTGGGGTTAGAGCACTGTCTTTCAACCAATAGGGTTCCTATCGCTGTGGGATCGAGCAAAGTCCTGCAACGGAAGGTTAGGTGCTTTTTCTCCGGATATCATTTTTCTACGGATACTCCGCTTTGCCAACCTTTGAATAAATAAATAAATAAATAAACACTTCACCACAGCGGTATTAAAGGAATGCTAGACCACAATTTAAAGTCTGCCTGACCTTCATCACAAAGTGGAGAAGCCTCCGTGGTGTAATGGTTTTGCTGCTCGCCTTGTAAACAAGGGGTCGCAGGATGGATACCGAGCTTCTCCAGACTTTCTGATGAGTCGTTAAACCGAGGTCCCGTCTCCGTATGACCTGTGCTGTTGGTGAGACGTAAAACTCAAACACTCTCTAATCACTAAGTAGGTTATATTTTCTTCTTCCTTGGGAATGATTCAACAAATGAAGTGCCATGATTAGTTTATACTAATTTATTTTAGTTCGATCTTATTTACATGTAATCGCGCAAGAGTGAGGCAGTGACTATTACTCCACTGCTACACATTTACACCTGGGTGGAGTGAGGCAGTGTCATTACGTGTCTTGCCCAAGGACCCACCTCGATACCGGGTGCCGGATTCGAACGCAAAACCTCTCGATCATGAGTCGAATGCGCTGTCGAGGCTGCCGAGGTGCCATTATTGAGGCTTATTTGGCCGAAACTAGCTAATCTGACCCAGAAAAAAACTTATACATTACATACATTGCAGTGGATGTCCTTCTTCCGATGACGTAATCATTTATATAGAGGGTCTTACATGAGTGCTCATGTATAATTGAAATAATTAAACGAGTTGAGGGAAAGGGACAAAATGCGAGGCTTTGCCGCGCATTTTATCCCTTTTCTTCAACACGTTTAATTAATTGTTGGGATAGAGGATCTTACATGAGTGCTCATGTATTATTGAATTTATTAAACGAGCTGAGGGAAAGGGATAAAATGCGAGGCTTCGCCGAGCATTTTATCCCTTTTCTTCAACTCGTTTAATAAATTGTTGAGATAGAGGATCCTACATGTGTGCTCATGTATTATTGAATTTATTAAACGAGTTGAGGGAAAGGGACAAAATGCGAGGCTTTGCCGAGCATTTTATCCCTTTTCTTCAACTCGTTTAATAAATTGTTGAGATAGAGGATCTTACATGAGTGCTAATGTATTATTGAATTTATTAAACGAGTTGAGGGAAAGGGATAAAATGCGAGGCTTTGCCGACCATTGTATCCCTTTTCTTCGACTCGTTTAATAAATTGTTGAGTTAGAGGATCTTACATGAGTGCTCATGTATTATTGAATTTATTAAACGAGTTGAAGGAAAGGGACAAAATGCGAGGCTTTGCCGAGCATTTTATCCCTTTTCTTCAACTCGTTTATTAGATAGAGGATTTTACATGAGTGTTCATGTATTATTGAATTTATCAAACGAGTTGAGGGAAAGGGATAAAATGCGAGGCTCTGCCTCGCATTTTATCCCTTTTCTACAACTCGTTTAATAAATTGTCGAGATATAGGTTCTTACATGAGTGTCCATGTATTATTGAATTTATTAAACGAGTTGATGGAAAGGGATAAAAAGTGGCTTTGCCGAGCATTTTATCCCTTTTCTTCAACTCGTTTAATAAATTGTTGAGATAGAGGATCTTACATGAGTGCTCATGTATTATTGAATTTATTAAACGAGTTGAGGGAAAGGTATAAAATGCGAGGCTTTGCCGACCATTGTATCCCTTTTCCTCAACGAGTTTAATAAATTCAATATTGAATTTCATAATTAACCGAGTTGATGGAATGGGATTAAATGCGAGGCTTTGCCGAGCATTTTATCCCTTTTCTTCAACTCGTTTAATAAATTGTTGAGATAGAGGATCTTACATGAGTGTTCATGTATTAATATTTACATTTCCAGTGTAAAGTCTAATGTAAACCTATAGAAAACAATTGCGTACATACGCCCATGAACGCATCGAATCACATGATTTTCAGTGACGTCAAGTGACGTCATTCTATACCACTGTTCTTTACGGGCGTTGATGACGTCAACGCTGCTCCGCTCTTTGTAGAAAAACAGCGTGTAAATGTTTTTCAGCTTTAAAAATTTGCCCTACAAGCATTTTTTTCGCCCATTGACCAGGGGCAAATAATGTAAATATAAAAAATAAACTTAATTTTTCTGCTTTCATGAAAGTATGAACGACAGTGGGTCGCGAGCAAAGTTTACATGAACCCCTTCGGGGTTCATTTACTTTGCACGCGAACCACTGCGTTCATACTTCCATGAACTGCAGAAAAATGAATTTCATTTCTTAATTGAATTTATTAAACGAGTTGAGGGAAAGGGATAAAATTCGAGGGTTTGCCGAGCATTTTATCCCTTTTCCTCAACGAGTTTAATAAATTCAATAATACACGAGCACGAATGCAAGATTCTATTTATCATATGACATTTAAAGCGCATTTAATTCACGATTGTTTTATAAAAAATGTCACTATTCCGCCATTAATAAACGTGACGTCGTTAAGGACGTCGCACATGTAACGTTACGGGACGTATCTAGCTAATTTGCATATTTAATCCACTAGCGGATTATCGAAAATATTACATGGCGTTATTACACTCTCAGACGCGACGTCATATGATAAATCATTTAAATGGACACATATTGCTCACAGGGAGCAAATTCTTACCTTTAAAAATTCACCGATACAGGGGCAACAACTTCATTTTATGTAGGAGTTGCTAAATCTTAATGTATATCCATTCACCTTAAATTTAATCCAAAATAATTTGAAACAAATTCTATTCCAGTGACCGAAACATGCACATTCGGAAGCAAAAAAGACACACTATCCAACTATCAGAGAGGTTCGTAACATTACATGAATTTGGACAGATCATGAGAAATCCTATTTTCGGCTCCTGCGAACAACAGAGGTGTTGATCAGGCTGCGCATGCGCGCAGGCTGATCAGCACCCTTGTGTTCGCTGGTTGCATAGTATCTCTAGTTTCTATATGTAAAATTTCAAGACTCTTGCTAGTCTATGTAGCTGCGCAGGCTGGTTATTGTCTTACCTGGACGCAAAGTTCGAAAGACAGGTTTTATAGTGACAGAGCTGAGGTGAGTGTCAGCGATACATGGTTATAAGAGCGAGCCGAGCCAAGTAAAAAATACTTGAACTCTTTTTGGCTGCATGGTGCTTCGACGCAGAGCTGATAAGTACTAGGGTCTAGATATAAGCCTGCCCAGTCAAAGTAGCGCGGGTCGGAATAAACAATATTTTGTTTTATTAGGCGGCATGGCTTGAGATGTCATTTAATTCTAGTGACGGGTAAAAGTCTCACAAAATTGGAAGCAACATCTCAAAATTGACCTAAAAAGTTTTGACGAGGACGTTAAACCTCAGTTCAAACAAACTTGCACCTTGTCATGAAAACGCTTGATTTGGGAGTTTGCGACCAGGTTAGACATAAAACAGGCTTCTGTGCTACACAGAATAGCAAAAGACTCGAATTGTTAGGTTGATTGGTTGGTTTTTTTGGAGTTTAACGACCCAGCAAACACCATTCATTACTCAAACACGCCTATACAAATACATTGCCACCTTTATCGCCGATAAAATGAAAAAAAATATGATGAAAAATTGTGATATTTTGTCTTATTTCTGCTCAAAATAAAGATTGTGGGCACTCGTTAGAACCGCCTCATCGAGACGGTTCTAACGAGTACCCACAATATATATTTTAGAGCAGAAATAAGAAAAGTAAGGTTTACCCCTAGAAACCCCAGTTTTACTATATAAAAGTGGGGTTCAAGGGGGTCAAAATTATATAGGCGTGTTTTCGTGATGGAAGTCTTGCCCCAGCCAGCGAAGAATCCCGGGCCAACGTCGGGTCGACATCTTGCGGTGATTTCGGCCCATTTACCAAAGGAGCAGTCTGATCAGGGTCTGCACTGTTTGTTTCGACCTATCTGTCCCAGTACTTAGGTTCAATGCGGGAGTACTATCGAATCAACGGGCGCTAGGGTAATGGTCAAACTGCGAGAATGTTGTTCAGATAAAAACTACACAAATGTTGTTATGTTTTGGTAAGAAGACCCATTTTACCGTGCAAAATGCCCCATTCGTTTTTGTTTTCATAAACACATCATCGTAGACTATTGCTTTAAACACCCAAGGGGTCACTGTGTCATTTTTACAGAGAAAATCATTAAACCATGCTATGATTTAACATCACAAAATTTCCCTGTATACCCAAACTTTCTAAAATTTGATACATGTTGCATTTCTTTAGATACCATTTGCGACTATTCACAAAAGATTTGGAACTTTAGTTTCATCAACTACGAGTAACAGGCTATAACATATTGACCTCCAATTCTTAGAATTTGTGTACAAATGCTGCTTTCAATGGGAACTCCATAGAAAATCGCAACCGCTAGTGCTACATGCTACATGAATTTTCTGTATTTTTAGCATCATGATGAACAGCAATGGTGGGCAAAGTGTTTTTGAACAAATGGCAAAAAATGATTGGCAGGAATAAAAATTACAGCAATTCGAAAATTACTATATTTTAATTGCAAGGGAGATAATTTGAGAATTTCACAAATTAGAACCTCGCTTATAATGCAAGATCATGAGATATTGTAAAAGTAAAGTGGTATCTGATGTTCAGAGAATATTGTCTTCCATCTTAGCCAAAAAAGAGATATCTGCGCATGCGCAATGACTATTTTCTACCAAAATCTTTCAAGGCACGTATTGCAAGACAACTCTCGAGCAGAAAGGAATGGGCAATTGCAAGTTTGAGCATTCTCTAGCTAAACGTCCGATTTACATGTTTACAGCCAAATTTAGCCCGATAGCTGCCAGATATCTAGTCAGTTTCACCCGGAAGTTGGTATAGTTACTTTTTTTTTTGACTCAGTATATATTGCAGAGCAAAACGCGCGACTATTCAACATGAACGGAACAATGATATAATTTAATTTATGCAAACCAGCAATATATGATAAGAGATGCAGTATCCGATAACATTGTTGCAAACCAAACTGTCTTTAACCCATATGTGACAATAGAATCTTCCACCTAGTAAGTTTGGAGTGGTCAGGTTTATTTTTGTCTGTGGCAAATTTTATAAAACTGAATGTTCTCAAAACAAACAGTGTAGACCCAGATCAGACGCCGCATTCTGCGGCGTCTGATCTATGTCTGCACTGTTTGCCAATGTCTCAGAAAAGGGTCACTAGGAATATATGGGTTACAAGATGTTTAAGTGTAAAATGATCCGCAATTATTCTAACGCACAATTTCACCAAAAAGGTCTTCATGTTTTCGCTTTCACATTACGATATCATTGGACATTCTTTGACATCGTTAAAATGGTTATTTTTCTCATAAACGTTGTGATATTATCTTCTTTTGTCTCCAAACATAGATTGTGGGTGCTCACTGGAACCGCTTCATAACCCACGACCTATGTCTTGGAGCAGTAACACGAAAAAGAATGTATATCCCTTTTCTTTATATAAAGTGGGGATCATTGATTCCATTGTGGAATTTTGAAAATATTTGAGGGTCACTGATGAGGCCTAATTGGCCTAAACTAGCTAGTCTGGCCCAGAAACATGTACACTTCATATTTTCCTGTTCTGTGGTGTATTGCTTGCTTCCAAAGGATAACCCTTGTCTAGAACATATTTACAGTATGTTCATTTTAAGGACTTTTTGACGTGAAAACTGACATTTTGTCTGTTGAATTTTTTTCATATGTTTTACATTATTGGCTCCAATATACAGTATTGTGCGTCTTCATTGGAATCGTTCAAATTTGTTTTTCTGAAAAGTGAACCACAAAAGTTGTCTACGTTACAAAACAGTCGTAACGAAAAATAATTCTATCCATTTTACAAGGAGTTAGTCTTAATTCTGAGTATACATTCTGTGAATGTGAATATTAACACATTCATAGCATATTACAAACACACTCATTGCATATTACAAATACATTCACAGCATATAGCAAGCACATTCACAGCATATTACAAACACACTCACAGCCTTTTGCAAACACATTCTTAGCACATTACAAACACATTCACAGCATATAGCAAGCACATTCACAGCTTATAGCAAGCACATTCACAGCATATTACAAACACACGCACAGCCTTTTACAAACACATTCATAGCACATTACAAATACATACACAGCATATAGCAAGCACATTCACAGCATATTAAAAACACACTCACAGCCTTTTACAAACACATTAATATATTATTACAAACACATTCACAGCATATTACAAACACATTCACAGCATATTACAAACACATTCACACCATATTACAAACACACTCATAGCAAAGTGCAAACATATTCACAGCATAAAACAAACAGATGCACAGCATCTTACAATCACATTCACAGGATATTACAAATACATTCACAACATATTACAAATGCATTCACAGCATATTACAACTACATTCACAGCATATATCAAACACATTCACAGCATATTACAGCACATATACAGCATATTACAAACACATTCACAGGATATTAGAAATACATTCACAACATATTACAAGTACATTCACAGCATATTAAAAACACATTCACATCATATAACAAACACATTCACAGCATATATCAAAAACATTCAAAGCCTATTACAAACACATTCACTGCATATTACAAACACATTCACAGTGCTAATATTACAAACACACGCGCAGCATATTACAAACACATTCGCAGCATATAACAAACACATTCACAACGTATAACAAACACATTCACAGCATATTACAAACGCACTCATAGCATGTAACAAATACATTCACAGTATATAGCAAACACATTCACAGCATATTACAAAGACACTCACAGCCTATTACAAACACATTCACAGCACATTACAAACACATTCACAGCATATTATAAACACATTCATAGCATATAACAAAAACATTCAAAGCCTATTACAAACACATTCACTGCATATTACAAACACATTCACAGTGCTTCTATTACAAACACACGCGCAGCATAATACAAGAACATTCCCAGCATATAACAAACACATTCACAACATATAACAAACACATTCAGTGCATATTACAAACACACTCATAGCATGTAACAAATACATTCACAGTATATTATAAACACATTCACAGTGCTCATATTACAAACGCACGCGCAGCATATTACAAACATATTCACAGCAGTGTCAAAAAGAGATCCACTGCTTCAATAAAATATAGTAATTTATTTATTTATTTATTTATTTATTTATTTATTTATCTTTTGATACAAGTTTGTTAGCATAGTACTACAACTGAAACTTTGCCTCCGGGTTATTTTCAACAGTATCTGTATATCATTTAAGTTTGAAGTAAAGGACAATGCTTCCTACACTTAAATGAAAGAGAGAAATATTAGTATACGATGCGCCCACGCAGAGCTAAATCCGACCCGGACACGAGTACTGGTAAACCGCATAGAGGATCTAAGCCTGCCCAGACAAAGCGGTGCGAGTCGGACCGTCCATACTAAAAACCCTATTGGTTTCATAGGGCGACACGGCTTGAGATGTCATTTCATCACAACGTCGGGTAAAAGTCCCACAAAACTGGAAGCAAGGTCTCCAAAATGACCTTTACAGTGTTGACGTGGACGTTAAACTTCAAATCAAATCAAACAAACAAATAAAATACACTAACAGTTAAGGACAGCGATACCTATTTTTTTCTCGCGGTGTATATGTTATACTGTTTGACAGTTCTGAATATTTCTGACAGTTCTGAATGTTTCTGACTCTAAAAGAGCGATGTTTTCACTTTGAAAACAAATAATAAACATAATGAGTTACAGGTTACGGGGTGCAGAGAACACTTTAATGACCAATAAACTGAGAAATGTAAGACTCTATTGTTGTTTTTCACCTGTATACTGAAACTAACTAAACCACTGTCGGAAAACCTCTGTTTAACAGTAACAGTTAAACAAAGTTCATATCCGGGCCTCCGTGGCCTAGTGGGTGCACGTAAGAGCGCTGACTCTTAATCACTAGGTCTCTCACCGTCGTGGTTCGATTTTCGCTGGGGTCACATTTATGTAACGGAAGGGCAAGTGATTTTTCTCCGGGTACTTCGGTTTTCGCCCACCTGTGATTAACGAGCGGCTCAAAATAAGTGAAATAATCGTAGGAGGGTCGTAAAACCCAAACACAAAATAATATATGCAAATATCATAACCAAATGGATTGCGCTTTTCACTGGGACAAGCCCGTGAAAGGAACACCCCCTAAACACCACTTGATACAGGGAAAAAATTGGGTTTTCGGAGTATACATTATATTTCTTATTTCTGCTGTTATGAGTAGCCTACTGATTACAACCGCCATCATAAGGGTGGGGACGGGATTTTCATCGGAAAAGTTGTATAATTTCAGCCCCTTAAACCCACATTATATATATAGTGAAACTTGGGTTTATAAGGGTAGATATTTTATATTGCTTATTTCTGCTCAAAAACATTGATTATGGGTGATCGTTAGAGCCGCCTCACAATCAATGTTTGGAGCAGATATATTGAAAAATAGCAGAAGTTTTTACCAGAACATTTCCATTTTTTAGCTCACCTGAGCACGAAGTGCTCAATGTGAGCTTTTGGGATCGGTCTTTGTCCGTCGTCCGTCGTCCGTGCGTGCGTGCGTGCGTGCGTCCGTCCGTCGTCAACTTTTGCTTTAAACAACTTCTTCTCCAAAACTGCTGGACAGATTTTGATCTTCTTTCACAGGAATGCTCCTTGGGTGATCCTCTACCAAAATTGCTCAAACTGTTCCGCTCGGGTGAACAAGATGGCCACCAGAGCTAAAAATAGAAAACCCTTTAAACGACTTCTCCTGCTTAACCAGTGGATGGATTTTGAAATTATTTCACAGGAACGTTCCTTGGATGACCCTCTACCAAAATTGCTCAAACCGTTCCGCTCGGGTGAACAAAATGGCCACCAGAGCTAAAAATAGAAAAACCTTTAAACAACTTCTTCTCCTTAACCAGTGGATGGATTTTGAAATTATTGCACAGGAAGGTTTCTTGGGTGCCCCTCTACTAAAATTGCTCAAACCGTTCCGATCGGGTGAACAAAATGGCCGCCAGAGCTAAAAATAGAAAAACCTTTAAAGGACTTCTTCTCCTTAACCAGTGGATGGATTTCGAAATTACTTGACAGGATTGTTCCTTGGGTGACCCTCTACCAAGATTGCTCAAACCGTTCCGCTCGGATGAACAAAATGGCCGCCAGAGCTAAAAATAGAAAAACGTTTTAACGACTTTTTCTCCTTAGCTAGTGGATGGATTTTGAAATTACTTCACAGGAATGTTCCTTTGGTGACCTTCTACCAAAATTGCTCAAACCGTTCCGCTCGGGTGAACAAGATGGCCGCCACAGCTTTAAATAGAATAACCTTTAAACGACTTTTTCTCCTTATCCAGTAGATGGATTTTGAAATTATTTCACTGGAATGTTCCTTTGGTGAACCTCTACCAAAATTGCTCATACTGTTCCCCTCGGGTGAACAAAATGGCCGCCAGAGCTAAAAATAGAAAAACCTTTAAACGACTGCTTCTCCTTAACAAGTGGATGGATTTTGAAATTATTTCACAGGACTGTTTGTTTGGTGACCCTCTACCAAACTTGCTCATACTGTTCCGCTCGGGTGAACAAAATGGCCGCCAGAGCTTAAAATGGAAAAACCTTTAAACGACTTCTTCTCCTTAACCAGCGGATGGATTTAGAAATTACTTCACAGGAATGTTCCTTGGGTGGCCCTCTACCAATATTGCTCAAACCGTTAAGCTTGGGTAAACAAAATGGCCACCAGAGCTAAAAATAGAATAACCTTTAAATACACTTTTCTCCTTAACCAGTGGATGGATTTTGAAATTATTTCACTAGAATGTTCCCTGGGTGACCCTCTACCAAAATTGCTCAAACTGTTCCGCTCAGGTCAACAAAATGGCCACCAGAGCTAAAAATAGAAAAACCTTTAAACAAGTTCTCCTTAACAAGTGGATGGATTTTGAAATTATTTCACAGGAATGTTCCTTTGGTGACCCTCTACCACAATTGCTCAAACCGTTCTGCTCGGTTGAACAAAATGGCCACCAGAGCTATAAATAGAAAAAAACTTTAAACGACTTTTTCTCCTTAACCTGTGGATGGATTTTAAAATAACTTCACAGGAATGTTCCTTGGGTGACCCTCTACAAAAAGTGCTCAAACCATTCTGCTCTGGTGAACAAGATGGCTGCCAGAGCTAAAAATAGAAAAACCTTTAAACGACTTCTTCTCCATAACCAGTGGATGGATTTTGAAATTACTTGACAGGAATGTTCCTTAGGTGGTCCTCCACCAAAATTGCTCACACTATGCCACTCTGGTGAACAAGATGGCTGTCAGAGCTAAAAATAGAAAAACCTTTAAACAACTTCTTCTCCTTAACCAGTGGATGGATTATGAAATTATTTTGACAGGAATGAGGTTTGAGGTTTTTAGCTCTGGTGGCCATCATGTTCAGTTAAGCAAAATATTTTTAGCAATTTTGTTAGAGGGTCACTCATGGAACATTCCTATAAAATTGCTTCCTTTTAGAGACAGATGTCTTTTAAAAGTTTTGGCCCCCACCCACCTTTGCTGCAAGGTGCTTCTACAGGAGTATTGGTAAACCACTTTGAAGGTTTTAGCCTGTCTAGGCAAAGTGGTGCGAGTGGAACCATCAATACATTTAAACCCCATTGGTTTCATTGGGCGGCAGGGCTTGAGATGTCATTTCATCAAAAATGACTTCTACTTCTCAAAATGACTTCTACTCAGGCAGACTGATTTTGAATTAATTTCACAGAAATGCTCTTTGGGTCCAACCAAAATTGCTCAAACCCTCCACTCCACCATATATTACCCACAATTCCGTTTGCACAATAGGATCAGGTGAGCGATCCAGGGCCATCATGGCCCTCTTGTTTTTTTTTTTTTTTTTTTTTTGTGGTATCAATTTTTCCACTATATAATAATAATTTTTCCTCACGTTACGAAACACACACCTATTCAAATAATATTTGAATAGGTGTGTTTTCGTAACGTGAGGAAAAATCAGGAGTAATAAATCCCACTTTACTCTATATTAAGTGGGGTTGAGAGGGTATCAAATACTTTGTACAATGTACCGTGGTGTTAAGCAAGGTTTCCTCTTCTTCTTCTTCTTCTTACGCTTTTGTAATCATTCTCATAAACCATCTGCTAAGAAAACCTGTATTTCTCCAATCTTATCAAGAAAAGAAGTTTTTTAAAGACCTTAAGTCTTAAGCTTTTACACATAGTGATAACTCCTTCAATCAAAGCGATATGCATTGAACAGTTTGTTTGATAACGTAATCTTTACGTCACGAAGATCTGTAATAAAACGATAACATCAGAAAAAAAAACAACAAAAAATAAAAAACATTTTGACTCCTCTTTAAACCCACTTTTATAAAATTAAAGATACATATTGTTTTTCTTATTTCTGCTCAAAACATAGATTGTAGAATCGACTCGACAAACCGCCTCGACAAACCGAGTCGGTTTTAACGAATACCCAAAATCTATGTTATGAGCAGAAATTTGAAAAAAAAAAAAATATCAGAATTTTTTACCTGAAAAAATTCAATTTTTGGCGGTGAAAATGTTCAATATAATTTCATAATGGTAGACATGTTAAACGAAAACGAGCCTTCGGTCATGTGTGCTCAGCTAAAGACACGGACCAGCCTGTGGACACATTGTTAGAAACGTGTCTGTATGTTTAGTTTTTGGTCGAAAAGTACCCAATCAGCACACACACGGCGCGGGCCAACATCGGACCGACAACGGCGTTCTGTGCTGGCTGGGCATGTTCAAATAACAGGCTTAAAGACCCTCATTAGACGGTGTAGATGCACAGGCTGGTCTCAGCCATTGGCCTTTGCTAAGTCCACTTTTTGCGAACTTAGGGAGATAAAGGCATGCACTTGATGCAGTAATGCCATTTAAGCAAGGGAGATAACCCCGTTGACTTTTTTGTTTGTTTTACATACACTGTAACTTGCTACGTGTAATTTCCGAGAAGAACTATATTCTGATCACCAATTTAAGCGCATAGAGTTTTACCCACAACATGCGACGATAGATTTACCCGGGCACCAAATCATAAACATTGTTAAAACAATTTAACATATGCATTTTCATAGAAGTCATATAAACAAATAAAAGTTTGTGAGCTGGAACACTTTTTCTAAATGCAGAAGAGCTGTATTTGCAGTTCTAGAAATTCATTGTTTGACATTAACAAAGAGTAACATTGCGACTGTCAATGAATATCTATAACCTCTCATACAGTTCTAGGCGGATACGTCAAGCTAAAATAACCAAGCGACAAGGCGGAGTCCTTGTCAGCCACTGGGGTATACATCCCCGCAAAACTGAAGTCTGAGGTAAAGTAATGGATACATGTAAATCGAAAAGAAAAGTTGCGGTTTGCAAGAAAACAATCGTATCCTGTTGGATTTAATACTGGCGTTTCAAACCATCGGGGATTCCCAGGCCGATTGGGACCGAGGCTGCGAAGCCCCGGTTCAAGTCGGCCTGGGCATCCTGCAGCCTCAGTTCCAATCGGCCTGGGAATCCCGCGGCCTCGGTTCCAATCGGCCTGGGAATCTACAGTCTCGATTGTGATCGGCCTTGAATCCTGCAGTCTCGGTTCCAATCGGCCTGGGAATCCCGCAGCATCGGTTAAAATCGGCCTGGGAATCCTGCAGTCTCGGTTCCAATCGGCCTGGGTATCCTGCATGCCTCGGTTCCCATCGGCCTGGGAATCCTGCAGCCTCGGTTCAAATCGGCCTGGGAATCCTGCTGGTATCGAATCCATCGGTAGTCGGAAAAAGACCGAATTCATCACAATTAATGATTGTTACAGTAGCATACGGTGCGCTGTCCAACGCAATTAATGGCTCAGCTAAAATATTCGTAGGACGTCTGTCAATCAAAGGCGCTTAACAATAGCAAATAATGTGCAGCAATTTACTACACTAAAGAAGTGCAGCGCCAGAATCTCACAATTTCCGGTAAGATTATTAATTTCAATGCATTAATGACAATTTATTTGTTCCTTACTTCCAGGAGAGGTAAAGCTGTCTAGTAATTTGCAGTTTATTGTGTTTAGTCAAGAGTATTTTGTTGTTTTTATTTGGGCCCCGTCAAGCGATTTCGGTACTTATCGCCTATGCGAGCAGCGAAGGTTCAGGCGAGCCTGCGCATCCGCGCAGTCTCACCAGAACCTTCGCTGCTCGCTCATACAAGCAGTGAATCGAGAGGAACCTTCCGACAGAAAGCCATATCCCTGGCCCCTCTGAATGGCTGGGCATGCGCAGTTAAAATTTGTCATGACGGAATGCTCGAAGACACAAATTCGCTTGGAGGGGCTCATTTTATTTTAGGCAAGGGATTATGTGCTTCATGCAATTTATTGTTAAGACAAGTACACATTAATCAAGAGAATGTGCTACTTGTTTCAGTGGGAGACTATAGCAAGAAAAGCGGTTAGGTCACAAATAATGAAAACGGCCATCGAAAGGAAAGGGTTTCGTTTCAATGTACGAATTAAAGTTCTATTGACAAAATTGTTTGATGTTTTATCTTTCTTTTGTTTCTTTTATTGTGATGTTGGTTGTTTTACTTGTTGTTGTTGCCGTTTTTGTACAGTCGAACTTCAATGGCTCGAACACCTTTGGGACCGCGAAAATTTGTTCGAGGCAGGGGTAGTTCGAGCCACTGAGGGTAACTGCCAGGAGGCGTGAAGGGGATAGTTTTGGGCTTCTTTTCCGTGTTCTATTATATATATATATATATATATATGTATGATGTGTGTACTCATTAGAATCGCCTCGTTGAGGCGATTCTAATGAGTACACACAGCATACGTTTACAAGATAAGGAACGAAAATAGCCCGAATTTTCCCCTTACTATTTCTTATGTAGCGAAATTCCCTAGGGACTAAAGAAAGGGTTCGACCCAGCCATGGTAACCGAGCCATCGGTGTTCGAGCCATCGAAATTCTACTGTATGTGTTATTGTTGTTGTTTTTCTGTATACACAAATGTTCATGTGCATGTAAAAAGTCCATTACGAAAACGTAACCTTATAATTTAACCCCCTGAAACCCTACTTTCGTTTTGTACAAAAATGGGGTTTGTTCTAATTAGTACGCACAATCTATGTTTGGAGCAGAAATATGAAAAATATCCGTAACCAGTGCTTCAGCTGAAGTGCACGACCCGCCGGATGCTTTGAGCTTTATGAGTGTTACCAAATATGGGTATGGCGGCCATTTTGGTCATGTGACCTGGACCTAAAACGGTTCCCCCAACAAATGCGCCTTATCGTAAGGAGCAAAAATATATCTTATACTTTAGTACTGTATTCTGAATCGTTTGCAGGATAAAATGCATTCTCACTTTTCCGATACAAAAGCATATGTGTCAAAGTTTGACCTAGGCACAAAGAAGGTCAAGGTCAAGCCAGGGTCACCATTTTAGCAATTTATGATGGGCCTCCCAGATGCTATTTATTAAGTTTCGATGAAATCTGCCCAGTGGTTCTGGAGTAGACTATTTTTGAAGGGATTTTACCATATATGGCTTGGCGGCCATTTTGGTCATGTGACCTGGACCCCATGAGCAATTTTTGGTTTCCCCTATCCCATAGAGGCTCCATATGAAATTTTACTGCAATCGGCCCAACGGTTTCCGAGGAGAAGCAGTTCGAAAATTTTCACATTTTTTACCTCGGCGAGGCTGTACTAAATGGAATGTAATATTGCGCAAGTTCATTGGTTAGATCTCATTGATATCTATCAGTACGCCAAAAATTACTTAAATATTCCAACAAAAGCATATGTGTCAAAGTTGACCTAGGCACAAAGAAGGTCAAGGTCAACCCAGGGTCACCATTTTAGCAATTTATGATGGGACTACGTCCCAGATGCTATTTATCAAGTTTCGTGAAAATCTGCCCAGTGGTTCTCGAAAAGACTATTTTTGAAGGGTTTTTACCATATATGGCTTGGCGGCCATTTTGGTCATGTGACCTGGATCCCATGAGCAAATTTTGGTTTCTCCCATTCCATAGAGGCTCCATATGAAATTTGACTTCAATCGGCCCCACGGTTTCCGAGGAGAAGCAGTTCGAAGATTTTCACATTTTTCGCCTCGGCGAGGCTATACTAAATGGAATGGAATATTTCGCAAATTCATTGGTTAGATCTCATTGATATCTATCAGTATGCCAAAAATTGTTTAAATATTCCAAGCGGTTAAGTCACTATCACCAATTTTCACAAACGGGTTACGGACGGACAGACAAACAGACCATATATGGCTTGGCGGCCATTTTGGTCATGTGACCTGGACCCCATCAGCAAATTTAGGTTTCCCCCATCCCATAGAGGCTACATATGAAATTTGACTTCAATCGGTCCAACGGTTTCCGAGGAGAAGCAGTTCGAAAATTTTCACATTTTTCGCTTCGGCGAGGCTATACTAAATGGTATGTAATATTTCGCAAGTTCATTGGTTAGATCTCAGTGATATCTATCAGTATGCCAAATATTGTTAAAATATTCAAAGCGGTTAAGTCACTATCAACAATTTTCACAAACGGGTTACGGACGGACAGACAGACTGACAGAATGACAAAATCACAGAATGACACGGTAATTTTAGGCACTCTTAGAAAATCAACCGACTTCAGTCGGTCGCTTTTTCTGCGGGTCGTGCAATTTTCTTTGTTTTGGGGGCAAAATTCACAATACATTTGAATAGGCGTGTGGTCATTATGTGAACCCACAGACATAAGAGATAAAATGTTCTTGCATGGAACAGCAAATTATAGAAATGTAGAAATATACACTGTTTATAATTTCTGATGGAAAGATAGAAAGGTGCAATTCTTGCAATGTCTGATGGAAAAGTGTTATTCGTTGCAATTTTTGATGGAACGGTATTTTTTTCCTTATCTCAGAAATATAGATCATGTAGATGTTTGAGTCAGTATAAAATAAAAAAAAATAGCCTGCTATGGTGGCATAAGTTAAAATATGACATGCATGGGCGAAACTATTAAAATATACGAGTCATATCAGTCTGCACTGTTTATAGAAATAAATAACAAAAACTGTCATCCACCAAGTAAAGGTTCGTCTTCACCAAGTAACAGGACCAAAATCTGGTGTATGGACCCACGGCCGAGGTTACAAGTACCATGTCTGTTGTATTGGCCTCGTGCCTATAAATGTTCTGAAAAAAGGTAATCTTTTGGAAGCTTTTTTCTCCAGGCTTAAACAAACTTTCGGATGAATCTTAAAGTCCAGGTACCGTCTAGATATAACCTTAGCTGTTGGTGGGGCATCTTGTGTATTGCGACCCATTTACCGACCTCTATGTAGTGAATAACAATATCACAATCTTCGGGAGACGGCGCTGATAACTACATACATTCAATCGGGTGTGAAAGTTTGTTTATCATATGACGTCGCGTCTGAGAGTGTAATAACGCCATGTATTATTTTCGATAATCCACTAGTGGATTAAATATGCAAATTAGCTAGATACGTCCCGTAACGTTACATGTACGACGTCCTTAACGACGTCGAGTTTACTAATGGCGGAATATTGATATTTTCGTAAACAATTGTGAATAAAATGCGTTTTAATGTCATATGATAAATAGAATCTTGCATCCGTGCTCATGTATTATTGAATTTATTAAACTCGTTGAGGAAAAGGGATGAAATGCTCGGCAAAGCCTCGCATTTTATCCCTTTTCCTCAACTCGTTTAATAAATTCAATAATACATGAACACTCATGTAAGATCCTCTATATCAATAATTTATTAAACTCGTTGATGAAAAGGGATAAAATGCTCGGCAAAGCCTCGCATTTTATCCCTTTTCCTCAACTCGTTTAATAAATTCAATAATACATGAACACTCATGTAAGATCCTCTATTAAAAGAGTTCACCAGTCTCAGTCAAGTTGTTCGAACTTCTTTTTTAATATAAATGAAGTCGACGTACAACGCAACTACTGTTCATGTTCTTGGTTTTGTTTGTTTGATTTGAGGTTTAACGTCCCCGTCAACACTGTTTAGGTCATTTTGGAGACATTGCTTCCAAATGTGTGGGTCTTTTACCCGACAATGAGATGAAATGACATCTTATGCCCTGTCGCCTCATGGAACTAATAGGGATTATAAGCACGGGCGGTCCGACTCGCACCGCTTTGCCTGGAGAGGCTTAGACCCTCCAAGCGGCTTACAAGAACTCGTGTGCATTCGATTTCAGCTCTGCGTGGAAGCATCATGGAACCCATCTATTTCTTCAAGTCCCGATTGGCGGGGACTGGTGCATGTTCTTCGGAAAAGGTCTGTGAGGAAAACGAATTTTGGAATTTTGAGACAGTTTGCCCTTCATAAAGAAGATACTGAGGAATTAAATTTGAAATTCCGTGATTATTGTTTCTACTTAAAAAAGCAAAAATGAGAGGCAACACAACAGTGCACAAGACATCTCCTATACAAGTCCGTGAAATGAAATCCCCCTAAACCTCACTTTATACATGTATAGAGAATACAATTAAAGGAAAGATCCAGGGAGCGCCACAATCACAGGGTTTACGGGGTTTACGGGGGTTATACATTATCACTCTTATTTATGCTCCAAGACATAGGTTGTGGGTATTCGTTAGGACCGCCTCATTGGCGGCTCTAACGAGCACCCACAACCTATGTTTGAAGTACAAATAAGAAAAGATATCACGGATATTTATCATTTTGTTTATTTGTTTAATTTGAGGTGTAACGTCCCCGTAAACACTATTTAGGTCATTTTGGGGGCTTTGCTTCGAATATTGTTGGACTATTACCCGACACTGAAATGAAATGACATCTCAATCCCTGCCGCCCAATGATACCAACACGGTTTATATGCATTGACGGGCCGACTCGGACCACTTTGTCTGGACAGGCATAGACCTTCTAAGCGATTTACCTGCACTCGTGTGCGGTCGGTTTCAGCTCTGCGTAGAAGCATCATGCAGCCCAATCATTTTTCTCCAAGCCCCGATGGGCTGGGCAAACGGATATTCACCATAAAAGTAGCAATTTTGGATATGTGGAAAAAAATGCACTTTGTTGCACGGGTTTATTATCGCAATATCATGCCATTACGAAAACACGCCTGTACAAATACACTGTTACCTTAATCGCCGAAAAATTGTGATATTTTTTCTTATTTCTGCTCAAAAAATAGATTGTGGGTACTCGTTAGAACCGCATCATCGAGACGGTTCTAACGAGTACCCACAATCTATACTTAAGAGCAGAAATAAGAAAAAAATAAGGTTTAGCCCATTAAACCCCAGTTTTTCTATATAAAAGTGGGGTTCGAGGGGGTAAAAATTATATACGTAGGCATGTTTTCGTGATGCATTTCAGTAAGAAGAGACCTGCAATAACTTGTAACGCCGGATATCACAATTTCCCGTTAATGAACGAGACTTTGTGAGAACATGGAAATAATTCTTATACTTGTCTCTCCTGGCGACTGACAGCCTGTATCAATGTCTCAGGAGGTCGAATAAAAGAGTTAATCGAAAACGTTCTTTCGTGTCATTCATCTTGATTTGATATTTGGGGTCTTGATTTGTGATGACGCGAGTCTAAAAGCACCATAAACGTGAAAGCATACGAAGAGTAGGATATTATGATAAACGTGTGAAATACCGGGATGGTCCGAAGTACAGTAAATTCCTATATTAAGACCACCTTTGGGACTGTTCAAAAGTGGTCTTTCAGACCACTTTTGAACAGGCCCAAAGGTGGTCCCTGATCAGCGGTCACGGTGGGCAGAAAACATAAAGAAAGATTAAGTGCACCCTTCAAAATAAGCTTTTCAAAGCAGAATTAATCTTAATTTTAGGTGGTCTTAATAGCGAATTCCACTGTATTGCGACAAACATGCCTAAGCAAACAGTGAAGTCTAAGATCAGATTCGGGCCCCGCCCATCAGGGCTTGAGGAAATAGATTGGGCTGCATGATGCTTCCAAGCAGAGCTGAAATAGACCGCACCTGAGTTCTGGTAAACCGTTTGGATGTTCTAAGCCTGACCAGGAAAAGTGGTGCGAGTCGGACCATCCATGCATAGAAACTCTATTGGTTTCATTGGGCGGCAGTGCTTGAGATATCATTTCATTTCAACGTCGGTTATAAGTCCCACAAAATTGGAAACAACATCTCCAAAATGACCTATTCAGTGTTGTCGGGGACGGAAAACCTCAAATCAAACAAAACAAACCAAGATCAGACTGCAAACAGTAGACGATTGATCTTTGTCTACACTGTTTGTCATGTGTTTACTGTTTTGTTTGTTTGTTTGTTTAGAAGCCTCCGTGGTGCAGTGGTTACGCTACTCGCCTTGTAAACCAGGGTTCGCAGGATCGATCCTGGGCTTCTCCAGACTTTCGGATGAGTCTTTAAACAGAGGTTCCGTCTCCGTATGACCTTAGCTGTTGGTGGGACATAAAACTCAAAACACTCACTCACTCTGTGGCGTCTAATGCGGGCCTACATAGAAGTCAATGCCCATATTTCGATCCTTGGCATATATTGGTCACCCAACTGAAGTTAAATGAGTAAAGATAATTTAAGAACTGATCGAAGCAGAATACCAAAAAACTATCCCAAACGCCAAATGGAAAGATGGACAAACAGCAAAATCACAGGCGACAAACCGAGTAAGTAGCTATTTCCAAAACAGATGGCAACTCAATTACTTATACTGAACTTAATAATTTGGATACTCATAAGTGTTGAAATGTAAAACATGGTAGGCCATAAACAAATCAACTTACGCCATCACGAAAACACCCCTATAAAAATGCATTGTAAACTTTACAGCCGAAAGAAGCTAATTTTCAGTTGAAAACGTGACATTTTCCTTATTTCTGCTCAAAACATAGATCGTGGGTACTTGTTAACGCGTACCCTCTATGTTTTTGAGCAGAAATAAGAAAATAATGTATACCCCTGCAAACCACAGATTTACTGTATAAAAGTGTGGTTTAAGGGGGTCAAAATTATATAGGCGTGTATTCGTGATGAACCCAACATTTATATAGTAGCACAGGGGTTCACAGGGATAAAACTTATTTTCTTATTTCTGCTCTAAAATGGTACCCAGAATCTCTATTCGAGCATAAATAAGAACATGTTATACTCCCGTGTGAAATGAGAGAAAATTTTGCCTTCGCGAGGCTATTTATAAAGAAATTAGACATGAAACAATTTCATTGGTTAGATATTATTATGTATCAGCACACCAGAATAGAAGCCTCCGTGGTGCAGTGGTTACGCTACTCGCCTTGTAAACCAGGGTTCGCAAGATCGATCCCGGGCTTCTCCAGACTTTCCGATGAGTCTTTAAAACCGAGGTCCCGTCTCCGTATGACCTTAGCTGTTGGTGGGACGTAAAACTCTAGCATTCACTCCCTGTACACCAGAAGTTATCAAAATATTCCAAGAGGTTTAGTAGTTATGCTCCGTATTCATGTTTTGCGGTTTAATTGCACGATCCGTGACTACAATCATCCTGTGAGTCCGCCATACTTGGGCATTTTGTGCAAATCACTATACATCACGAAAACACGCCTATATAATTTTGACCTCCCTTGAACCCCACTTTCATACAGTAAAACTGGGGTTTACAGGGGTAAACCTTAATTTACTTATATCTGCTCTAAATTATACATTGTGGGAACTCATTAGAACGGTTTTAACGTGTACCCGCAGTCTATATTTTGAACAGAAATATTAAAAATATCAAGTTTTTTCAACTTAAAATGTTCGATTTTTGGCGGTAAAATTTACAATGTATTTGTATAGGCGTGTTTTCGTAATGAAATTTAAAACCGGTTGGAATATTTGGCTGTAGATATTGACAAAACATCTTTATGCCAAATTACTTCATAAATGACCTCGAAGAGGCAAAATATTAAAAAAAATGAATACGGAGCATAATTTGAGATTTCAGTTGTTTGAATTGAGGTGTTTCGTCCCTGTCAACACATTTTGGAGACGATGTTTCTTTTTGCGGGACTTTTACCCGACATTGTGATAAAATGCCATCATCAAAACAGGGCATAGAATGTCCAACTCGCACCACTTTGCCCAGACAGGCTTGGGCCTCCCGTACTCATGCGCGGTCGGTTTATGCGTGGAAGCACCATACAGCCCACTCTATTTCTCCAAGCCCCGAAGGGCGGGGTCACAGATTCTCCAAGATGAACACAACAAGTATTTGGATACCAAGTAGCGTACACCCTGACTAGACTGTTTGTTTTTGCGTTTCATTATGTTCCTCTGAAAATCGGCGCTTCCCAGCAGGCACATGACGTAATTGTGACGTCATATCAACGTCGGTACAACGTCATGACCTTTATGCAATGTCATATCAACGTCGGTGCAACGTCATGACGTTGCACCGACGTTGATTTGACGTTGCCATAGCGACGTGTGCCTGCTGGGTTTTAATCTAGATGTTCTCCTAACCCCATGGGGGTTCATTGACCGCTAAAGATCATAAAAAAAAACTATTTATTGGTATAAACCCACGTAAAGAGACGTAGTGCTGTTTTAATTTCTATGCGATGGATTAACTGGAGAGATCTTTATCTCGACCATCCATATTTAATGTATTAGTCCAGCCGCTCAAACCCTTTCGGCCCTGCGAACCAGTTTAGATGCCCATATAGAACTCGGCTTCAAACAACAAAAGTAATGTCCCCTGATACCTTGGTAAATTAGTCAAGCTCAGTAAAACACAGTTATATCCCTTGCCACTTACGAATTTTGCGAATTTACTTCGGTTCTTAAAGCGTGTTGGAAACGCAGATTGGGGCATACAGGGAAGCAATTTCCACATTTCTTATTTTTTTTTTTTTTATGAAAATTATATCAGTGTAAAATAGAAGTGGATGCAATGATCAGGAATCGACTTCACATCCATAGTTTGAAAAATGGAGGTGCCCAGATTCAAAGCTGGATAAATCAATATAAGAAATTCAAGGTTGAAAGGGTTAAAGGACTTGTGGACACCTGGCAAAGTGTTTGCCATTGTGAATTTCTTCACTTCCTGCGCGATCTCTTATGAGGCCATTTTAAAACAGAATCTTTTCTTCATAGAGAAAACCCTTAAAGACCGAAGAGCAGAAACTCTCTACTGATATGCAAGGCCGACAAAATTGTCTCCCGCCACCACCTAACCCACGCATAACTGCTAATATAGTCACGCTAACATCTTTATGCTTTACATGACATCTTCTTCTCATTGATTTGGCCTATCAATTTTGCGTTTCTGCCGAGAAAGCAGTTAGAAACATGAGGCCCATGGGTCACTATGCTCACCAGAGCTCAGAGGGGCACTGCCCACAGGCAGCATGTATTTTAATAAACCATGGAAGCCCTGTGCCCAAGAACGGTACAGATAAAATTGGACACAAACAGCCTAGTGGCTGCAGAGGTCTGATGGCGCTTGAATGCATTAATGCAAGACACCAGATGACAACTGTCAACTGCCATTGAAAGACAACAGATAACAATTGACAACTGCTCATCTGTTGCAACCAATAGGCATAAAATCATATGCAGATAGAATACTGTATAAGGAACATTTCTATGAAAATTTGATAAAATATCTTGAAAGACGTAAATGTCATTTTTCAATTTTCCCCAAAATAAGTCTATGCAAACTCTTAACGTAGCAACCAAACTAAAAAGCCGAATTTCATAAAAAAAAAAAAAAAAAAAAACTTTAAAGGCAAATATGGCGAACTTTTCCAAAAACTCTTAGCCTCATAGAGCATACAAGCTTTGTAAGTCTATGGGAGATTATGAGCCCCGGGGTGTGGCCAATTTGGACCCAAGGGGCATGATTGGCATGACTTATGTAGGGGACTACTCGACCTTGCTACATAATGCATATCTAAGCTCTGGGCCTTGTGGTTTCAGAGAAGATTTTCTACGTTTTTCCCATTGTAGGTCTTTGGGAGTTTATGACCTCCGGGACGTGGTCAATTCTGACCCCAGTGGCATGATTGGCAGGATTTATGTAGGTGACCATATTACGTTGCGACAGACTTAATATATTATCTATGGGCTTTATGGTCTCGGAGAAGAAGATTTTTTAAGATTTTACCCCATTATAAGTCTATGGAAGCTAAGGAGTTTTAGGGCGTAGCTAATTAAGACTCCGGGGTTGGGGTGGGGGGGGGTGATTGGCAGGATTTATATAGGGGACCAATTGACGTTACTACACACCAAATATCTAAGCTCTGGGTCTTGTGGTTTCAGAGAACAAGATTTTTTTTAAGTTTTTCCCATTGTAAGTCTATTGGGGATATAGCAACCAAACTAATAAGCCGATTTTCATTAAAAAAAACACAGACTTTCAACCCCCCCACCCACAGCCCAAGGATGCTACAGATTTGGGCTGAATTGGTCCAGTTGCTTCAGAGGAGATGTCGTTTGAAAGTGTTGACGCCAGACGACGCAGACGCGCGGACAACTGCCTATCCTATAAGCTCCCCCGGAGCCTTCTGCTCTGGTGAGCTATAAATAAATAAACTTTTCTACAAACTGGGCCCCGTCAAGCGATTTTGGTACTTATCGCCTATTCGAGCAGCGAAGGTTCAGGCGAGCCTGCGCATCTGCGCAGTCTCGCCAGAACCTTCGCTGCTCGCCAATACAAGCAGTGAATCAAAAGGAACCTTCAGACAGAAAGCCATATCCCTGGCCCCTCTGAATGGCTGGACATGCGCAGTTAAAATTTGTCATGACGAAATGCTCGAAGACACAAATTCGCTTGGCGGGGCTCAAGTAAAGACCACTCAGGAAAGGCCACAATGTTAGAATGCAGTCGTCTCAAGTCACCTATAGAAAGTGACACGGAGGCACACACAAAAACAGACGAAAACATGAACCAACAGCACAAAGCCAAATAATAAATAAGACACTGCGAAAAACGACCGCCTTGGGACGGTCACCATTAACCTAGAAGTCATTGTAAAGGGGGCAGGCTATTCTTAAATGAGATTTAAAATATTTGAGGGTCACTGATGGGACCAAATTGGCCGAAACCAGCAGTCTGGTCCAGAAACACTTGTGAGCTCCATACTTTCCGTTCTTTGGTGCATTCTTTGGTTCCAAAGAATAACCCTTTTACCGAAAATATTTAACGTCAGTACACCTGGTGTTAAGTGAATGTGTTGCAGACGTAAAATGTCTCCCTGTCCTTCATCAAAGTGTAGTTTGTATTTTGCTGTCTTTTGTGATCATTGATTCCATTGTGGTTTTGGAGGGTCACTGATGACGCCTAACTGGCCACAAAACATTTGTACACTCCATATTTTTCAGTTCTGCGGTGTATTCTTTCGTTCGTAGGGATAACCCTTTTATAGAACATATTTAATATGTTCAAAAGAATTACGTGTAGAAAAATAGTTAAACTTCGTTTGTTTATCTGCGCCTTTACCTTCACGTTGCATAACAGAAAACGTGAATTGTTTAGTCTAACAATACAGTCCATTTGTATTTTTATAAAAGTGGTTAATATTTGCATTGCTATCAAATCAATTAATCATGTGACTGCAGCAATGAGTTTTATTGTTTAATCCATTGGGATTTTGAACATGTTGTACATCTTGGAAGGTACAATATCAATAATGTGCACACTAGGTGGTGGAGGGCGTAAACAACATTTGAAAAGCTCAACCCATCACGTGAACAAGTCCGTGATAATAACTCCCCTTTAATCTCACTTTATATCGAGGAAACTGGGGCTTACGGGGGTATGTATTATTTTTCTTATTTCTGCTCCAAGACTTAGGTTGTGGGTACTCGTTAGAACGAGCACTCACAGCCTATGTTTTGAGCTTTTATAAGAAAAATATCAAAAAATTTCATCAGATAAATAGCCGTTTTGGAGAAGTGAAAAATGCACCATGTCGCACGGGTGTATTATCGTAATGCCTATGATATAGGGCATTCTTTCATAACCCAAAACATGACATTTGCCTTTTTTGTATTACGGCCCTTTCAATATTATTCCTCTTATTTCGCTTATCAGAGATGGTCGAAGACCGGAGTACACGGAGAAAAACGGCCTGACCTTTTGTTGTAGAATATAAGAATCTGATATGGGTTTGAGGGTGGATCCGGGGTCACTGTCCAGCATCACGAGGCTTGCCGAGTGATGTCGGACAGTGATCCAGAGGGACGGATTTTTCTATCCACCCCACACACGCATATAGGATTATTTTTCTTGCATACATTGCATACTTTCAATTTCTTGGCGCGAATTTTTAATGCTGCAGTCACTTTTATTACCGACGTCCGCCATATTGTGTTGACACTACAGTAATGTTTAGTGGCGTCATGTAACGTGCTGTGACGTCAACCGTAACGACGGCACATATGAGGTCGCATTCAAACAGTGCATTTATCAAACAGGCCAGAATATTCGATTTCGGTAAGAACATCAGGGTTAGAACAGAATTTCTATCCCAAGCTAAAACTATGGATTTCCTTATCTGGTGTGCAAGGAACTGGCTTCTAAAAATGTGAATCGATCTAGGCTTGCATCCATCACGGAGAGAGAGTAACCCACTAAGCATTTTTGTTTTATTTCTGTGGCAAGTATAGATTATACGAGTACCGTCAATATGCGTTTTTTTCTGCAAAACTAAGAAACATAGTATCTGCAACCCCGATTTTCTCCATACCCAATGGGGTTTGCAATAACGTCCTTTGTAAAAACTTGAAAACTTGATAATTTGGCCTTGCAAATACACCACAACCTCTTTATAACAGTATTAATGGAATCAAAAGCAGAAAATGTGTTATTTAAACAACTTTATCATATGACGTCGCGTCTGAGAGTGTAATAACGCCATGTATTATTTTCGATAATCCACTAGTGGATTAAATATGCAAATTAGCTAGATACGTCCCTTGACGTTACATGTACAACGTCCTTAACGACGACGCGTTTACTAACGGCGGAATATTGACATTTTTGCAAACAATCGTGAATAAAATGCGTTTTAAATGTCATATGATAAATAGAATCTTGCATTCGTGCTCATGTATCATTGTATTTATTAAACTCGTTGAGGAAAAGGGATAAAATGCGAGGCAAGGCCTCGCATTTTATCCCTTTCCCTCAACTCTTTTAATAAATTCAATAATACATGAGCACTCATGTAAGATCCTCTATGTGTTATACGAGGGCAAGTCAGTAAGTAACCAGCTCATTTCCATTGGACTCAGACAACGAAGAATCTTATGCCTTGTTTCAATACTTATTTTAGGCATGCAAGAAAAATTGCACAACTATCGTGTCATTCAGTCATAAGAAATTGAACATCAACATGGCTAGCGATGCAAAAGCAATCTTTTCGTTAAAAGCTGGCTGTAACTTGGTACTTGTATTTGAAGTGCCGGTGACTGTAGATGAGACCTGGGTCCATTATTATGAGCCAGAGAATAAAACGCAGAGTCGCCAGTGGGTAGGGCTGGGGTCTCCGAGGCCAAAGAAGTGCAAAACGCAACCCTCTGCTGGCAAGATGGTGGCAAATGTGTTTTGGGACGCACAAGGCGCTATAATCTCATTGCAATGGGCTTTCTAGCAAAGAAAAGTAAAATAACAGGTGCGTATTATCAAATTTGCTCGACCCACTGAGAACTGCGATCCGTGAAAAATACCGCCGTAAACTCTCTAAAGGGATTCTGCTCCAAAAGGACGACGCAAAAGTCCACACTTGCAAAATTGTAATGGATGATGTTGGGCGGAATGGGAACGAGTTAATACCGCACCCCGCCTATTCTCCGGACCTATTTCCTATTCCAAAACTTGATAAAGGATATGCGTGGACGTCTTTTCCGTTCAAAGAAGAAGTCGTCGCGGAAGTTGAGGAGTGGGTCGGAGACAAGGACCCTGTCTTCTTCAGTTCTGGGCCGATGACACTGAAACAGCGTTGGTCCATGTGTATCATTCTAGAGGCAATTACATTGAAACAGAAGAGATGATCGATCTCCACCAGAAATAAGTATATAAAGTAAACTAAGCGGCACAAAAAAGTTGTTGGTTATGAAGAGTGCTAGTAAAACTGACTCTTATCATCTCTCTGATTCTAAGGACAGCCTTTTCCTTTGGTGTCTCTGATGGGAGCCTGTGGGTTAATTGCATCGATTCCTGATCATTGCCTTCACTTCTATTTTGTCATACAGAAAAGCGTCGGTATAATGACAATATTTGTTCCCCAATATGTGTCCCCTTTGTTTGTTTGTATCGGAGTTTTACGGCCAGGTCAGCAATATTTAGGTCATTTTTAGTTGGTCAGATTACCTATCCAAACTATTCCTGGGTATGATTATGCGTAAGCGGCTAAACAGTACATTGCACAGTCTTTCTCCAGAAACTGATAGCCGCCCTTCTTGGGTCGACGGAAGGCACAGCATGACTGTAGAAAAGCGCCGCTCCACGAAAGAATGTTGCCGAACCCGACAGGCATCGAACCCGTGTCCTCCTGATCACCATTCAGTCTCGCATCCGACTATGCTACCGAGGCCGGTATTTGTTCCCTAAGAATTTGCCGCTATTGCAAAAATTGCCGCTAAAAGAATAGATCAGAATAGACCATGATCAAACTATACGCCGCCTTCTGTAACGTCTGATCCGGAATTTGCGGTTAACCGCAAATCAGCCATTTTCCAAAAAAAAAAAAATATTTAAATATAGCATAACCTGACACCCCTGCATATAAGCGTTTCTGTTTCATTGGGTGGCAGGGCTTGAGATTCATCTAAATGTCACGTAAAAGTCCCACAAAATTGGAAGCAACGTCTCCAAAATGACCTAAACAGTGTCGACGGGAACGTTAAACTTCGATCCTGACATCCCTGAATATCGCTATATATTTATCGGAAATTAATAAAGGGTAATGAAGTATAGTAGATCGAAGATAAAAAGGAAGTGACGTCAGCGATTTTTTTTTTTTTTTTTTTTTTGTTATTAAGCATTGCCCACTGTTGTCCAACGGTAAAGTCTTTCAATTAGCAGTGAGACGTGACTGCACTTTTAATTTTGGACTAGTCCGCGTTTTAGGTAAATCGCCTTCATTAGGGATTTTATTTTGGTCGATATAGTTTGACCTAGGATCGTACTGCATCATATTATCCACAAGGTCACGACTTCTACATAGTGTCACTATCAAAAAACTTATTTATAATTTTTTAAATCCTGTGAAAAAAGAAATCCGAAACCCGCTTCCCCTAAAACAGGGAATAGTCTTGTCACGCTAGATCGTTGAACTCTCAAAGGTCGTTGATAAACAATAATACTGATAATAATTATAAAGGTATAACCTATCTTGTCTACCTATGATGATAGTAACAATAAAAACGGAATCATCACGTGAACAAGTCCTTTAAATGAACACCCCCTAAACCCCAGTTTATATAGAGAAAACTGGGGTTTAGGGGGTTATACCTTATTTTTCTTATTTCTTCTCCAAGACATAGGTTGTGGGTACTCGTTAGAACCGCCTCAGTGAGGCGGTTCTAACGAGCGGCCACAACCTATGTTTGCGGTATACATGTAAATAAGGAAAATATCCCGGATTTTGATCACAAAAGTAGCCATTGCGGAGTTATGGAAAAATTCACTATGTCGCACGGGTGTATTATCGTAATGCACCAGTCTTACCTACCTATGGTGGAATACTCTTTTGCGCCACTTTCTACTTTTCCTCTGACTGCAGTTAGTGCATTGATGATGATGATGATGATGATGATGATGATGATGATGATGATGATGATGATGATGATGATGATTTCGTTTTAACGACCTGCAACCCTGTTTGTGGGTCATTGGCGTCACACGGTAGATGATCAAACTGTTTTAGTTTGATTTGTTTGATTTGAGGTTTAATGTCTGTAATGTCTGATTCAACACTGTAAATGTCATTTTGGAGACGTTGCTTCCAATTTTGTGGGACTTTTTTTACCCGACCTTGAGATGAAATGACATCTCAAGCTCTGTCGCCAAAGAAACCAACAGGCTTTATAAACATGGACGGGCCGACTCGCACCGCTTTGCCTGGGCAGGCTTAGATCCTCAAATGCTGTTTACCAGTACTCGTGTGCGGGTCGGTTTCAGCTCTGCGTGGAAGCATCATGCAGCCCATATATTTCTTCAAGCCCCGATGGGCGGGCGCCGCTGTCTCTACAGTAGATCGAAGATAGAAGGAAGTGACGTCAGGGAATGATTTTGTTATTAAGCATTGTCCACTGTTGTTCAAAGGTAATACTGATAATAATTATTTATCATATGACGTCGCGTCTGAGAGTGTAATAACGTCATGTATTATTTTCGATAATCCACTAGTGGATTAAATATGCAAATTAGCTAGATACGTCCTATATAACCGTAATACCTATTTTGCCTACCTATGATGATAATAACAATAACGGTATCATCAAGTGAACAAGTCCGTGAAATGTACACCCCCTAAACCCCACTTTATATAGAGAAAACTTGGGTTTACGGGGGAATAATAAAATATGATTGTTGTTTTTGTATTTTCGAAGTGCTCGCAAAATCCAAAGCTAGATCTATAGCTTCCGCTTCGGCTGTGAAAACAGATGGACCATCTGGGATGCGCGATGTTTGGTGCGTATCTTTAAAAACATTCGCACTACCAAATGAATTTCCATTTTTGGAGCCATCAGTTAAGACTTGCTTGGAGGCCTTCATGCGAACTGAACAGATTATTTGTTTAAATCGCGACGGAAGTAAGAGCGAGGCCAAGTAAAATCGATTTAAGATCCAACAACCCACCCCACCCCCCACCGGTGGAATTCGTTTCACTGGCCGTTCCAAGGCGGTTCTTCTGTCGCGTTTTATTTTTGTTATGAATTGTCTTTGAGTGTGTGTATCGATACAGTATTTTGTTTTGGATAGCCAATTGGTCATTTTGTGGGAAAGTAACTGTCCTTTTGACTTTCCGCTATTGATGTTTCCATAAGGGTCTAGTTGTTTCATGTTCGTGTTTATTTCCCTTTGGTGATACTGGCGGGAGCTGTGGGTTAATTGTATCGATTCCAGACCATTGCCTCCACTTCTATTTCGCCGTTAATCATTGTTACGTGACTACAATATATTAAATGTTCGTTTCAGTAGAGGTGGATTTCATTCAGATTTATTTCCATTTTGCAGGCAAAACAAACTATTAGGTTTTATTTATACACCAAAATGGAACTTCGGCGGTTTTATGGTTTTTTTTTTTTGTTTTTTTTTTAATATTTTTTAGGTCGATACCTGATTGCCTAGCTGTGGTAATATACGTAATCCAAAAGGCGTTATTGCTGTTGGTTTAACATCGTACTTATCTACAGATCTATGTGGAAGTGAAATTTTGAAAGCCGGGTTAGATGGATTAGCAGCAAGTTTTGTAGCATATTGAACCCAAATTTTATTCTGCGCGAAGTTAAAGGTGACTCACCGGCTTACTAAAGGCTTAGTAATGGAAAAAGATCGAAAGGCTCCCAGAGCCAGACGAAGTCCTTGATCATGGGTAGTATCTGAAGAGTGTAAATAGGACCTTCTGGCAGAACCATACACGACATACCCATAATCTAATTTACATCTGATGATGAAATAAGGTAAATCGATATACTCCCCGGTACGTTTAAAATTAAGCATTTAACTTTAAGACATTTAATTTGGGAAATAAAACATAATTTATGATCAAATATAACCCCAAGAAATTTGCTACTTCAACAATAAGAACTTGTGATCCGAATTGGTTTGACCACCCTTTCAATATCATTTCACTCATATCGAGCCGATCGTTAATCAGAGGTGGGCGAGAACCGGAGCACCCGGAGAAAAAACACCTGACCTTCTGTAACAGAATTTGGCGTCTCATATGTGACCCGAGCCACGTTCGAACCACAGCGGTGAGAGACCTAATGATTACGAGTCAACGCACTTATCCACTCGGCCAAGAAGGCCCGTTGATTCGTATAAATAAATGGAAGGATGATAGTGTATGTTTCTCTCGTAGCTTTAATAAATGCACACACTCTGTTTTTGACTTTGAGAACTTGAAACATTTTATCTGCCCAGTCCATCACGAAAACACGCCTATATAATTCCCGCCCTCTTGAACCCCACTTTTATATTCTGCTTAAAATATAGATTGTGGGCACACGTTAGAACCGGCCTCGATGAGGCGGTTCTAGCGTGCTTTTGAGCAGAAATAAGAAAAATATCACAATTTTTCAGACTAAAATTTTCGTGTTTTTTTTTTTTGTTTTTTTTTCGGTGGTAAAATTCACAATGCATTTTATAGGCGTGTTTTCATAATGTTCAAGCCTGTTTAAATATGTTGTAACTTTCGTTCAGTTCTTTTCATATTTTTAGAACCATATACAACAAGAGGGGCCTAATGAGTGTCATTGTCTCTAGTATTTTCTGTTTTAGAATCTTATATGGGTGTGCGGGGTGGATTGAAAAATCCGTCCCGAGGGACACTGTCCGGCATCACGAGGCTTGCCGAGTGATGCCGGACAGTGATCCCGAGGGACGCATTTTTCTACGACGTCCGCCATTTTTTTCAACGACGTCCGCCATTTTGTGATGACACATCAGGAATGTTTATTGACGTCACGCATGACGACGCCACGCATGAGGTTGTAATCAACCAGTGCATTTATCAAACACGCGATTATATTCTATATGGGGTCGGAACACCAGGGTCGGACACAAATTTCTATCCCAGGGCAAAATCACGGATTTCCTTGTCTGGCGTGCAAGAAAAAGGGTTATGTATGTTTCAAATATGTTGACAATGAATAAATATTTTCGGCTGACAGGCTGTAGGTTTAAATATTTAAGCTCTGTGTATGTTTTTTTTTTTTTTTTTTTTTGGTTTTGGTTTTACGGCCCTTACAAGATTATTTCACTCATATCGAGCCGATCGTTAATCAGAGGTGGGCGAAAACCGGAGTACCCGGAGAAAAACCACCTGACCTTCCGTTGCAGAACTTGGCGTCCCATATGTGACCCGAGCGAGGCTCGAACCACAGCGGTGAGAGACCTAATGATCAACAGTCAGCGCTCCTAACCACTAGGCCACGGAGGCCCGTTAATAACTGTATAATGCAGGCCTTGGGAGGAATGTGATGGTGCTTGGCAGATTTTTGACCTTCCAATCCATTTGGATTATATCGATTGCGGTCAGCTATTCCTAGGAAGGCCAAGTGGTAAGCGGTTAACCAGCACTAAGTGCACATATATGTTCTTTCACCAGTAATTGACAACTGCCCTTCTTGGGTCATCAGAAGAAAGAAATAAAGGATCTTATATGAGTGCTCATGTATAATTGAATTTATTGAACGAGTTGAGGAAAAGGGATAAAATGCGAGGCTTTGCCGAGCGTATTTATCCCTTTTCCTCAACGAGTTTAATAAATTCAATAATACATGAGCACGAATGCAAGATTCTATTTATCATATGACATTTAAAACGCATTTTATTCACGATTGTTTACAAAAATGTCAATTTTCCGCCATTAGTAAATGCGACGTCGTTAAGGACGTCGTACATTTAACGTTACGGGACGTATCTAGCTAATTTGCATATTTAATCCACTAGTGGATTATCGAAAATTTTACATGGCGTTATTATACTCTCCGACGCGACGTCATATGAGTGAGTGAGTGAGTTTTAGTTTTACGTCCCACCAACAGCTAAGGTCATACGGAGAAGGGACCTCGGTTTAAAGACTCATCCGAAAGTCTGGAGAAGCCCGGGATCGATCCTGCGATCCCTGGTTTACAAGGCGAGTAGCGTAACCACTGCACCACGGAGGCTTCTACGACGTCATATGATAAAGATGGTAGAAAATACTTCATGATTAATTTCCATGGAAGTATGTGACCGGATTGTGTCTCAAATCCTCTAAAATGAGCCTACATATACCAAATATATAAGGCATTGGTCTTCTGGCTTCAGATAAAAGTTGTTAAGGCTTTTCCATGTATGGGTCTAAGTAAAATATGTGATATCCCTAAGGCAGGGCCTATTTGGACCCCATGGCTATAATTTGAGCAACTTTGCTGTATGTCAGTTTGGTGAAGCTACAAATAAAATATCAAAGACCTCGGCATTCTGGTTTCCCGTAAACACCTCCCTGAAAAAGGGTGGCCCCTTGGATGGTCCATTCTTAGCCCCAGTGCTATAATTTGAATAATCTTGGCAGAAGTTCACTAGTCGAAGCTGTGTATCAAATACCAAAGGCCTCTTCCTTCTCGTTTCAAACAAGAACAGTCTAAAGGTCTTCTTTTTATAAGTCTATGTATAACAAGTGGGCATTTGCGGTGCCATTTTTGGCTCGATTTCTATGACTGCACAGACCATAATAGAGGTCCTCTACAAGCTACATATTAAAGATCAAACGCCTTGGTATTCTGGTTTCGGTCAGGAAGATTTTTAAAGGTTTTCACTACTTTAGTTAATGTTAAACAAGAGGGCCCCGGAAAGGGGCCAGTTTTGTCCCTAGGGCTATTATTTGAACAATCTTGATTGAAGTCCTCCAGATAAAGCAACACACCAAATATCAAATACCTGAGCCTTCTGGTTTCAGATAAGTAAACTTTTTTTAAGCTTTTACCCTATAAGGGTCCATAAAAACATTTGACTCCTAGGGCAGGGCCAATGTTGACCCTATAGAAACAATTTGAACTACTTTGGTAATGGTCCATCAGGTGAAGCATCATACCAAATAACAAAAGCGCTGACCTTCTGGTTTCTGACAATAAGGGTTTTTAAGGGTTTTGCTATTTTTCCCTTATTTGTTGCCAAGGTAAACAGAGTTCCAAACTTTGAACAACTTTCAGATAGTACCTCCCAAGGATCATCAAGGTGAAGTTTTATTAGATCTGGCCCAGTGGTTAAGGATGCGAAGTCAATTGTTGACAGACGCCGGGACACAGGCCTATCAGAATAGCTCGCTGAGTACTACTAAGGGGAGCTAAAATTATCAAAATACAATGAACAATCTGCGGACGGACAATCACAATTATATTAACATCAGGTAATGTCGTCTAACGGGCTTGTATCAATTTATGTTTAATCCTTAAGACGCCGAGAAAAACTGCATCTGAAAATGTCGTCTGCTTGTGTCATCTGCTGATTTATTATTTTATTTCATTTTTTTTTTTTTTTTTTTTTTTTTTTTTTGGCGAAGTTTTTAAAAAAAATATTTTTGCATACAGGCACACAGTAAGGGTCCAGATCAGGTCCAAATTGTTGCTCCTACAGTCTGATCTGGGTCCACGCTTTTTGTAAAAAAAAATGCTTTTCAGGTAACCGGCAGACGGCAAAGCAGATGACAATCGTCGTAATTGGCAATTTATGGGTTAAGTATTACAGATCGTTGGGTGGCGATGGAACGTTTCCTCGTGCTTCATTGTAGTGCAGGTCATATTTTAAAGCCATCTGTTGTAAGTAGAGGATATTTCCTTTTTTGAGATGAATATCAAAAATATATCATCGAGTGTGTTGAAAATATCAGAATTTTCACGAGTGCGAAGCACGAGTGAAAATTCTGATGTTTTCAACACACGAGATGACATAATTTTGATATTTATCGAAAAAAGTAAATTTTCTTTTTATTTTATAATATTTTAGGACACTTACTGTAATTGATCAATCGGATCTTACGTCACCATTTTTGACTCGGCTATGACGTCACTACTGTCAGTTTCAAAACAAAAACAGATCGCCATTTTTAATACAGCATTTTTACAGTTCAAAGGATGCTTATTCAAGGTATTTTTAAGAATTATTTCATCGATAACTTATGACTTTTGCGAAAAAAGTAGACCGGGCTGCTACTGTGAAAATAACAAGATATTGTTATTTTTCACAGTGTGAAGATATCATTTATATTTCGCACTGTGAAAATATCACTTTTATTTGTTTCAGATATGCATAGTTTTCACAGCTCAGTATAAAATAAATTGCATCACCTTACATGTCCGCAAAACGAACACTATATATAGTGAAATTGTGGTTAATAGGGTTACGTTAGGTTAAAACATAGATTGTGTGTATTCGTTGAAACAGCCAAGTGATGCTGTTCGAACGACCACGGACACTCTATGCTTATACCAGAAGTATAAAAAGATCGAAAAATATCACAAATTATACAATTCAATAACGCTAGGTATTCTTGAAATATGAAAAGCGCATTTTTAGCACATTGGTTTGTTTCCGTGATAATGCACAGCTCAAATAGACGATAGAGGGCGTAAATAGTTCCAAACTCTACAGAGGACTGCATTTGAGGGGTCTCATAATAGCTCGAGCATCCCATTGTCTACCTGTTGTGACATTACAAATACACGCATATTCAAATATAGACTTCGTGTATTGAATAAGTAACCACCAAAATAAAAATTTTCAGAAAATATCTTCTCATCTATTGTAGACACCCGCTAGAACCTCCTGGGAGAGGCGTTTCTAACGAGTACCCACAGTCTATGTTTTTGAGCAGAAATAAGAAAATTAATATATACCCTGTAAATCCAGTTTTGCTATATAAACCTAGGGCTTAAGCGTGTCAAGGTTATGTAAGCATATTTTCGTGATGAGACGTTTTATTCTATAGAAAACTTAAAAGTTTTGTTTTTCGCTCAAGGTTTATATGTTGCCATTCTGTCTATTAGTCTGTATCTATTTTAACTTTATTTCTTCCAAGACTATAAACTTTACTTTTATATTTGCTCTGTGATAAAAGCACCCCAAACACTGCATGATACCCCACCACAGCAGACCAATAACATGCATTTTTAGGTATTTCTAGAGCTGGCAATAGGAAATATGACAGCCAGTAAAGTATCAGTTTTCAGCTTAGTATTCAGACTAGTTAAATCCATTTGGTAAAGACACTTCAGACAAAATCTAAATATTTTTACGATATATCGAAGACCTATAACTCAAGAGTTTAATACCCTTAGCTACAGTAGGCAAAAAAAAAAACACGGATATACGGACGACAGACACCGGTAGGTTTATCATAATATCCCACCACTATTGTGTGGTGGGTATAAAACAGTTCTGAAGTTAGATTCTTTGGAAGCAACGAAGTCACCAAATAAACGAAAAAAGCAGACTCGGTTTTATTGAGTCTGTTCATGACCAGTACTGAAATGTGCAACCCAGGCCACGCCCTCTAGCACCGGCTTAAGCAAAACTCTATTTTCAAAATGATACCAAATGAACTCAATGATTCCAGAGGACCAGAAAATATAATCTGCACTATGATAATGTACGGGGAGACGTTTTACGGCCGCCACACGGCACAACACCAGCTACAGTGAAAAAAAAAATAAGTTCTGATGTTAGATTCTTTGGAAGCAAGGAATACACCAAATAAACGAAATTAGCAGACTCGGTTTTATTGAGTCTGTTCATGACCAGTACTGAAATGTGCAACACCGACCCCGCCCTCTGGCACCGGCTTATTTTCAAAATGATACAAAATAAACTCAATGATCCCAAAGGACCAGAAAATATAATCTGCACTATGTTGGTTTTACGGCCGTCACACGGCACAACACCAGCTACAGTGAAAATAAATAAGTTCTGAAGTTAGATTCTTTGGTAGCTAGGAAATACACCGAATAAACGAAAATAGCAGACTCAGTTTTATTGAGCCTGTTCATGACCAGTACCGAAATGTGCAACACTGGCCACGCCCTCTAGCACCGGCTATTTTTCAAAATGATACCAAATGAAATAAATGATCCCAAAGGATCAGAAAATATAATCTGCACTATGATGATGTGCCGGGGAGACGTTTAACGGCCGCCACACGACACAACACCAGCTACAGTGAAACTAAATAAGTTCTGAAGTTGGAATCTTTGGAAGCTAGGAATACACCAAATAAACGAAAATAGCAGACTCGGTTTGAATGAGTCTGTTCATGACCAGTACTGAAATGTGCAACACTGGCTGCATAATAAATTGATTAAATAAATTAATTTATCATATTAGGATAGTCATTATTATTAGTTAAAAATAAAATAGTTACAAATGAATAAATTAATATTATCATAAATATTATTAGTTTATTATGATACAAATTAATAAGATATGACAATAATACAAATGCTATTGATGGTAATACTATAACTTATTACTATTAATTTCACCCTTATTAATTATAATAATGATAAATTATTAATAAAAAAGATGCCCAATAGCAGTGCAAATGCGTTTAAGAATTTAATACGTTTAAAGTGAAAGATGCTTAATGGCAAATAAAGCTGTTTCTCTTACCTCCAAATGAGCATTAATGTCCACTGCGTACTTGTATATCCAATCTATCACGTTTAAGGTTTCTTTCTATTGTTGTAGTCGTTATTGTTGCCGCAATTAACTTAAACATTGACTTAGACAATTATATTCCGATCATTAAAATACTTGTTCCACCACTTATGTCATTCTAATATAACTGAAAGTATCTAAGAGGCGATACTGACAGACATCCATTGAGCCGAGAAGCTGCTAAACATACAAAATAACATGTTCGATACATGAAGACTCCGGTCAGACTACGAAGACTGCACATGTGCGCAGTCTTATCAGAGTCTTTACTGCTCGCTTGTGCCTAGTTTGTTAACAGCGAACTCCGATATTAATTAAGGCTTCGCGGATGGGTAGACGGATCCATTGTTTCGCTGACTTAACAACCAGTGTATTTCTATTGAACCAAAGAAGCCTGGTAACGCTACTCGCCTTGTAACCCAGGGGTCGCCGGATCGATCCCGGGCTTCTCCAGACTTTCGGATGAGTCTTTAAACCGAGGTCCCGTCTCCGAAGACCTTAGTGTTGGTATGACGTAAACCACAAACACTCACTCGCTCTGTTGAACCAACAGTTAAATATTTTATCATATGGGCAGGCCTTGAACTTCTAAATGGTTTACCAGTACTCACGAGTGGTCAGTTTCAACTCTGCGTGGAAGCCATATGCAGCCGAATCTATTTCTCCAAGCCCTGATGTGCGTGGGCGAAAATGAATACATAAATGGTGATGAGAAATACACCTGATCAACTTTTGAATTCATTCCGATCAAACGGTTCCTGAGTTTCATAGTAGAAGTGGATGCAATGATCAGGAATCGATACAATCAACCCACAGCTCCCACCAGAGACACCAAAGGGAAAGAAACACAAACATAAAATAACAAACCCTACTGGAAACATCAACAGCGGAAAGCCAAAAAGGACAGTTTCTTTCCCATAAAATTGCAAACAGGCTATCCAAAAATAAAATAATATAATATAACACACAAAGACATACCATAACGAAAATAAACCGCGACAGAAGAACCTCATTGGAACGGTCAGCGGAAACAAATTCCACTAGGGGGCTTTAATCGATTTTACGTGGCCACAATCCTCGCCCTTACTTCCGTTGCGCTTAAAACAGATAGCTTGTTCAGTCCACATGAAGGCCTCCTAACTTATCAGTGCAACCTTTGTAAATATGGGCATTTTTACTTTTTCATCAAAATATCTAAAACAACTAAAACATTTAGGCTACATGGTCTAGACTTGGTGAATAGATTGGTAGTGGTATGAAAATAACATGATTACCTTTTGAAGAAATTTCGAAGAATATTTCATGAATTGTGGCCTTTTGTATATTTTGGGATTTTTGTTTTTACTATGCAAGCAAACTATCGCAAAACGTATTGAAGCTAGAGTCTCGAAACTTTGTGGATTTATTCTAGATAATGAGGTGATGTACTAATGAAATTTTTGCCACGTAAAATCGATTTAAACCCCTCAGTGATGTTCGTTTCACTGACCGTTCCAAGAGGCTCTTCTGTCGTGGTTTATTTTTGTTATGGCTTGTCCTTGCAAGTGTGTATCGTTTATATTATTTTGCTTTGGATAGCCAATTGACCATTTTGTGGAAAAGTAACTGCCATTTTGGCTTTACGCTAGTGGTGTCTCCATTAGGTTCTAGTTGTTGCCTGTTTGTGTTTCTTTCCCTTGGTGTCTCTGGTGGGAGATATGGGTTAATTGTATCGATTCCTGATCATTGCCTTCACTTCTATTTTGAACAAATTATGATTTTTTTGTATTTAACGCTATGGCGCTTATAGAGGATCTTACATGAGTGCTCATGTATTATTGAATTTATTAAACGAGTTGAGGAAAAGGGATAAAATGCGAGGCTTTGCCGAGCATTTTATTCCTTTTCCTCAACGAGTTTAATAAATTCAGTAATGCATGAGCACGAATGCAAGATTCTATTCATCATATGACATTTAAAACGTTTTTTTATTCACGTTTATTTTACTAAAATGTCATTATTCTGCCATAAGTAAACGCGACGTCGTTAAGGACGTCGTACATGTAACGTTACGGGAGTATCTAACTAATTTGCATATTTAATCCACTAGTGGATTATCGAAAATAATACATGGCGTTATTACACTCTCAGACGCGACGTCATATGATAAATACAGTTTCAGCATTGTAACCTTGTAAGCAAAATATCGCCACAAGTGATTTGGCGATTGTCTTTTAACTTTATAGGCTGATAGGCGATGATTCGTAGCTGACAAAAACTTAAAATCTTCAGTTGCTTCTCTGTGAAAAATTCAGCATTTTAATCCTGTAAGCAAGATATCTCCAGTAATTATTAGATCCAAGAGGTTGGGGGTAAAGTGTTTCACAAATACCTGCTCTAGTTGTTTTCATTTTTATAATTTTTCATTATGATAACACACGTGTTCGCGAGATTGGCGTATTTCATATCTCCAGAATTAGCATGTTTCAGATTGAAAAAAATCAGATAGTTACCTCATTTCAAGCACAATTACAGATTGTAGATACTCGTACGTACCGGGTCCAACTGGAACAAATTGTCGGTGTTTAAGCTCAAATAATACAATTGAATGAATAACGTTAAAATATTATGTGTAGCATTACAGGTACATTTTATTGTTAAAATATCTAAATAACGCTTCAAATCCGCGCCTTATCCAAACGTCTTCATTACAGTCTTATTGCAACCTAAATATAGAATACCAGGTTCGTGTCATTTGATATTAGGTTTATCAGACAATACTTTGAGAACGCTTGTAGAATCTCGAGGCTTGTCGAGCGATTCTACATGCATTCTCGAAGCCGAGCCTGAAACACTTAATATCAAATGACACAAATGTGGTATTCTATGTATCAGTTTAACTAATTGTACGCTCCTTCAGTTCTGGATTTCCGCTTTTGATGTTTCCATTAAGGTGAGGTTGTTTCTTGTTTGTGTTTCTTTCCCTTTGGTGTCTATGATGGGAGCTGTGGGTTAATTGCATCGATTCCTGATTATTGCCTTCTCTTCGATTTCGCCATGTTTTTCAATAATCCAGTTCATAGAAGAGCAATATCACGTGTCCCTGATAAATTTATAGGGTGGATATGTTCCGATGAAATTAATAAAGGGGATAACTGATAAACTTGTTTTAAAGTCACTCTTATTTTTTTTTTTTTTTTTTTGGTTTATAAATGGTAACTTTTCTATGAAAATGTTATCCTTTGGAAGCAGGAACTACATCACAGAACTGATAGCCGTAGAGTGTGCAAGATTCTCTCGGCAAGTCAAGCTTGTTTCGGCCAATAACGCCCCATCAGTGACCCTCAAATATTTTGGACATTCCACAGTGCAATCAGTGATTGAAAAGGAAACGAAGGCAATGATCAGGAAAAGATTCAATTTACCCACACCACCGAGGAAAGACACCGAAGGGAAAGAAAACAAGCATGAACTAGCTAGACCCTAATGGAAAAGCTCAATTGCAGATAGGCAAAAAGGACAGTTCCCAGCAGGCACACGTCGTTAGGGCAACGTCAAATCAACGTCGGTGCAACGTCATGACGTTGCACCGACGTTGATGTGACGTTGCATAGACGTTATGACGTTGTACCGACGTTGATGTGACGTCATAATTACGTCATGTGCCTGCTGGGTAACTTTCCCACGAAATAGAAGTGAAGGCAATGACCAGGAATCGATACAATTACCAAACTCCCATCAGATAACAATGGGAAAGAACAAAATCATGAAATAAGTAGATCCTAATGGAAATATCAATAGCGGAAAAGCAAAAGGAAAGTTAATTTCCCACAAAATGGCAAATTGTCTATCCAAAACAAAAACAATAAAACATATAAGCGACGCACACTCAAATACAAAATATAACAAAAAACAAACCGCGACAGAAGAACCGACTTAGAAAGGTCAGTGAAACGAATTCCACCGGGGGCTTAAATCGATTTTACGCAGCTGCAATCCTCGTCCTTGCTTCCGTCGCGATTTAGAAAAAAATAATTTGTTCAGTCAGCATGAAAAATGGAAGTGGAGGCAATGACCTCTTAACTTGTCAGTGTAGCATCTACGAAAACGCAAAACATCAAACAATCACAGAGATAATAAAACGGTGAGGACGCGACAGCAAGAAACCATTGAAATGCTGAAATGCTGGAGCAAAAGAAAACCACCAGTTAGACGCACATCGGCCCGACCAAATTACCAAATGGCTGTTCAAACAAAAAAAAATATAAGCGATACACACATTCAAAGACAAATCATAACAAAAGTAAGCCCTACAGAAGAACCGTATTGTAGAGGTCTGTGAAAAGAATTTCACTGTGGGGGCTTAAATCGATGTTACGTAGTCGCAATCCTGGCTATCGTCGCGATTTAGAATAATAATTTGTTCAGTCCGCATGAAGGCTTCCTAACTCATTAGTGAAACATCTCCGAGAACTCAAACATAAAAAAACACAGATCAAACAACCGCGAGTACCAGACAGCAAGAAACCACTGAAATGCTGGAGCAAAAGAGAACCAACGGTTAGAGTCCGAATGGCCCAACCACAGACAGAGCATCAGGTACCAACCAGCATTACATAAACAGTCATAAAATCTGAGGCCTGGCCCACCGGTGTGCAATTAAAGAGGGGAACAAAGTTATCAACCGTGATTGTGATTACTACTATGCGTGCTGCCTGTCGAATAACATTTATGTTTTACCAAATGCTTTTATATGGGAAACTGGGTACTGAACACTAGCTTTTGTAAGAAGAGAATCTTACACGCGTGGTCATTTTATATGAAACTAGCCTCCGGCGATTTTCCTAAATTGCATATGAAACGACCGCGAGTATAAGATTCTGTTTATTATTTTGTCGATTAAAATTCGGATTTTAATGTCGATGAAGATAAAATAATAATAATAATAATAATAATAATAATAATAATAATAATAATAATAATAATAATAATAATAATAATTATAATAACAGTAAACGTAGGTTACTTGCCAATGACGCCATGACTTTACGCGCAAACACATATCTTTATACGTATATTCAATTCATTTTTATGACATATAGGGTCTTATATGAGTGTTCATGTATAATTGAATTTATTAAAAGAGTTGAGGACAGAGATAAAATGCGAGCATTTTGTCATATGACTTTTAAAGTAGTTTAGGTCATAGTACCAAAGCGTTAATCCAAAATCATTTATTCATAGACAAATGGCAAACATCAATGTTCAGATCAACAGACATGGACTCCAGAAGAGCGTAAGCAGGCGTCCGCGGATAGTAAGCATTACTTGGTAAGCAAGCTTCGCCCAACACGCCTATCGACCTGAACGAAGAAAAGAAGTAAATGCCAAAAAGGGTATGTCCGAGATTTTGGAAATCTTCCTATGGATTTTCATTGGCAAACACATCAGAAATAATTCTGGAAATGGTCACATTGTACGAATTTTATTCACGATTGTTTTACAAAAAGTCAATATTCCACCATTCGTAAACGCGACGTCGTTAAGGACATCATACGTGTAACGTTACGGGACGTATCTAACTGATTTGCATAATTAATCCACCACTGGATTATCGAATTCATTAGATGGCGTTATTACACTCTCAGACGCGACGTCATATGATAAATGACGTTGTTACATTCTCATACGCGACGTCATATGATAAATGACGTTGTTACATTCTCATACGCGACGTCATATGATAAATGACGTTGTTACATTCTCATACGCGACGTCATATGATAAATGACGTTATTACATTCTCATACGCGACGTCATATGATAAATGACGATTGCCACTAATCAACAGCGACGTTATATGATAAACACACCTAATTTGTTCGACTTATGCGAAACATTTATGACACTGTGTCCGATTTTTCTTAAGTCATCTGCAAAATTGAACTGATTCATTTTACAGCTGCTCTCATTAGAAGGTATGAGATCGGTACGATTCTTTTAACAAATCTCGTACTGTTTAAGACAAAACCAGTTAAGAAAATCGTATCCATGTGATCATTGTGTCTTCTGCAACAAGGTCTATCGGAACCCGAATTTTATGGTGACTTAGTATATAAATTCAGAAAAATATATAACCGCAATGACTTCAGCACCCAATTTCGTAAAATCATTCTTCGATATAAAAAGATTGGGTACAACATGGATATTATACGACAGACTGCATGCATGGTAGTTAACCCAATCACGGTTGGCAACTTTGCTTCCCTCTTTAATTGCACGCCGGTGGGTCAGGTCTCAGATTCTATGACGGCTCCAACGTAAAGGCTTATTGAAAATTAAAGAGATAATGTTGGTTGGTGCCTGATGCTCTGTCTCTGGTCGGGCTCATCGGAGTCTAACTGTTGGTTTTCTTTTGCTCCAGCATTTCAGTGGTTTCTTGCTGTCGAGTCCTCACCGTTGTCTCACCTCTGTGGTTCTTTGATTTCTGTGTTCACGGAGATGTTGCACTAATGAGTTAGGAAGCCTTCATGCGGACTGAACAAAATTTTTTGTCTAAATCGCGACGGAAGTAAGGGCGAGGATTGTGGCCACGTAAAATCGATTTAAGCCCCCCAGTGGAAATCTTCCACTGACCGTTCCAAGGCGGCTCTTCTGTGGCGATTTATTTATGTTGTTGTTTGTTACTTACTGTGTGTATCACTTGTGTCTTTTAATTTTGGATGGCCATATGGCCATTTTGTGGGAAAGTAACTGTCCATATGGCCTGCTTTGTTTAGGTTTCCATTATGGTCTGGTCGCTTAATGTTTGTATTTCTTTCCCTTTGGTGTCTTTTATGGATGGAGTAAGTTAATTGTATCAATTCCTGATCTTTGTTTTACTTCTACTTTGCCTTATTATTGTTCGTGCATAAAACATCAAAATAGTGAGAAAACATTTCTCAGGAATCACGATCAGGAAAAGCTTTGTTGCAGATAACTAGAAACACTATGAGCCAAACTATATGCCTTCCCTCAAACATGCATTGACTATTATACTTGAGCACGAAAAAGGACTAAGTTCAAAAGGCGAAACGCATTCACGTGAACACGACCGTGTAAATTACATCCCCATAAGCCCCACTAATTATAGAGAAAACTGGGGTTTAAAGGGGTATACATTATCTGCCTTATTTTTGCTCAAAAACATAAACTTTGGGTACTCGTTACAACCGCCTCATTAAGTCGGTTCTAACGAGCAACCGTAATCTATGTTGAAAGCAGAGATAAGAAACTTTTAATATGTTTTATTTTTTACCAAATATTTGTTATTTCTGACATTGTGTTGGACGCCATTACGTATTTCACATAGACATGTTTTCCTAATGAATCAGCACAAATTATAATGACTATAATGGCAAAAGCAAATTTACATCTGAATCATGCCAGAAGGGCCTGCAAAGGTTTAGATTGATCAGTATAAAACTGTAGGACGACCTGTGAACATAAATACTGTAACTATATTTAAGACCCAAAACGGGCTAAGTCACAAAAATGAAAAAAGGAAAAAAAATAAATAAATAAAATTGACGATAATGCAAAAACACATGCAAATCACCAGAACATCATATACAAAATGGCCTGAAAAGTTTGAAATTAATCGATATAAAACTGTATCTAACGGCTGACGTCAAATGCATAAGTTCACATCACGAAAACACGCCTATATAATTTTGACCCCTTCGGACCCCACTTTTATATAGTAAACTGGGGTTTGTAGGGGTAAATCTTATTTTTCTTATTACTGCTCTAAGATATAGATTTTGGGTACTCGTTAGAACCGCCTCATCGAGGCGGTTCTAACGAGGACCCACAATCTATATTTTGAGCAGAAATAAGGAAAATATCACAATTTTTCATCTTAAAATTTTCATTTTTTTTTTTTCAGAGATAAAGGTTACAATGTATTTGTATAGGCGTGTTTTCGTAATGAACAGAAGAACATCGGAAGCCCGGCGAAAAAAAAAATAAAAAAAAATAAAGGTATGCTTACTTTTCACTGATGCTATATAATAGGATCCTAATTGGAACTATTGCTGACCGTGTGCACAGGCTAATGGACAGATATAGCTGCGGACAGAACTGGCTAAGTATAAAAGCCGAAAAAAGTAACAAATTAAATTGATAGTAATCCAAAAACCACATGCACATCTACAAACCATGACAAAAGGAAAAGCAAACTTTGCAATTGATCAGTGTGAAACTGTATGAGGAGTTGCACACAAAAGCTACCCACGGGAATGCATTTTAATAGTATACTGAGAGGCAATAAAAAGTATACAGTATTTGATTTGGAATACCCGATCTTGCATTGCTGTCTGTAATGAAACACGCCTATGTCCGTTTTTCCCAAACGTTTAAGTTTGTAAAACTCCAAATTCGTTTCCTGTTGCAGTCATCCATGATGGAGTTATTGCCCTTCATGGATAATCAATATTTCCAACAAAATCTCGTGTTGTACATGACATTCAAATCTATGCACACCGCAAAAGTCATGGACGAATGTTATTCGATAAAACGCTATCATTACCTTGCGATTAAACCCGAACAAACAGCTTAAAACACAATTGGAATTTCTGCGTGTTTCGGATTACCTCCCTTTCAATTAAAATCATAGTGAATTAAATGAGTCTTTTTCTCAAATCGTGTAAGAGATAAACATTTGAAATTTTCGCATAACTTTTGTTTTCCTCGACATTTTTATGCTTACTCCATAGTGATTCCTCTTAAATTGCTCAAAGAAAAGTTAATCCCCAATAAAAATGCCAATGAAACATAAAGCATTTAATCAAAGGAAGAACGTAAAAGGCGAAAATGACTTTTCTTTGGACAAAAAAATGATGCAATTTACCTTGTGTATAATTTGAATATGGGATATATGCTAACCAATCAGTTCCCCTTCTTTGAATATGTTGCACGAAAAATCATTTATTGAATCACCCTTATCCGAAACACATGTTAAAAGGGAAACCACTCAAGACAAAAATTGGATTAGACCCCAAGTCCATTTCAAGTGATGCAATTTCATTATCCGTTTATCAATTTTAAAGAAAAATGTTGCAAATTATGTGAAAGTGGTTGTTCTTATTTATGATGCCACATCTGTATGTATAGAGGGAGACATTTGGGCGCAATTCGGCGTTCAGTAACCTGTATACTTACTTTTGCCTCTCAGTATATTTAGATACAAAGGGCGAGGATTGTGGACACGTAAATTCGATTTAATTCCCCTACACCCCATTACAAACTTTTGACTGCTCGTTCCAAGGCGGTTTTCTGTTGTTGTTGTTTAAGAAATAGATCAGCTCTAACTGTGATTTGTTGAGTAATAAATCACAGTTTGGAGGTCAGTTGTAAAGTAGATCAAATCACAAGCGCGTAGCGCGCGTGATTTGTCTACTAACAACTGACCGACAAACTGTGATTTATTACTCAACAAATCACAAACTAGAGCTGATCTATTTCGATTCTAACACGCTGAAAATCGGCAATAATGCTGTTGTTTCCTCCAAAATCTCACAACTTTTCGCCATTGTTAGAAGAAATCCCGATTAAATTATCGACTGAAACACATGCATTTATATCCTTTTCTAACGTTTTCGATGCGAGAAAATGACGTTACACCGTCTAACGTCAAGGAAATCGACTAGTGACGTCATAAATTAGCAGTTTTTAATGACGTCACCCGTCACGCTCTTCCGAGCTGTGATTTGTTGCAGAATAAAATACAGCCGTTTTCCATTGCCTATATAGGCGCGATGTGTTAGAATTATTGTTATAATTCGTCTTTGCCTGTATGTGTTGCTAATATATTTGTATTTTGGATAGCCGTTTAGTCATTTTGTGGGAAAGTAACTGTCCTTTTGGCGTTCCGCTTGCGACGTTCTCACAATTGTGAAAAGTAGAAGTAAAACAAAGATCAGGAATCGATACAATTAACTTACTCCACCCATCAAAGACACCAAAGGGAAAGAAACACAAACATGAAGCGACCAGACCATAATGGAAACCTAAATAAAGGATGGCCATAAGGACAGTTACTTTCCCACAAAATGGCCAAAATGGCCATCCACAATAAAAAGAGACAAGTGATACACACAGTGAGTAGTAACAAACAACGTAGCAACGAAAATAAACCGCCACAGAAGAACCGCCTTGGAACGGTCAGTGGAAAGAATTCCACTGTTGGGGGGGGGGGGGGTGTGGCTTAAATCGATTTTACGTGGCCACAATCCTCGCCCTTACTTCCGTCGCGATTAAGACAAATAATTTGTTCAGTCCGCATGAAGGCCTCCTAACTCATCAGTACAAGTTGTTTTACGAGTATGTTGATGTTAATTTCCCTTTGGTGTCATGGATGTGAGGTGTGAGATTATAAGTATCGTATATCGGTTTGATGAGTTAGTAGGCCTTCATACGGACTGAAAAAAAATATTTGTCTAAATCGCGTTAGAAAGGGCGAGGATTGTGGTCACGTAAAATCGATTTAAGCCCCCGGGTGGAATACGTTTCTGCTGACCGTTCCAAGGCGGTTCTTCTGTCGCGGTTTATTTTTGTTATGGTATGTGTTTAGGTGTTTGTGTTTGTGTTTAGGTGTTTGTGTCGCTTATATTATTTTATTTTGGATAGCCTATTGGCCATTTTGTGGAAAAGTAACTGTCCTTTTGGCTTTCCGCTATTGATGTTTCAATTAGGGTCTGTTGTTTCATGTTTGTGCTTCTTTCCCTTTAGTGTCTCTGATGGGAGCTGTGGTTTGATTGCATCGATTCCTGATCATTGCCTCCACTTCTATATTGAGGGGTTGATGGAAAAATCCGTCCCGATGGTCACTTGTCCGGCATCACGAGGCTTGCCGAGTGATGCCGGACAGTGCGCCCGAGGGACTGATTATTCTATCCACCCCTCACACCCATATAGGACTTTTTTCTTGCATACCTTCCATTTCTTAGTGCGGGTTTTTTAGTGCTGCAGTCACTTCGGTTACCGAGGTCCGCCATATTGTGATGATACTACAGGAATGTTTAGTGAGTTCCCGCAACGTGCTGTGACGTATTCAACCAGTGCATTTATCAACCACGCGATTTAATTCGATTTTGAGTCGGAACACCAGGGTTAGAACATAAATTTCTATTCTGGGGTAAAATTACGGATTTCCTGGTCTCGTGTGCAAGAAAATTGTATCGATTCCTGATCATTGCCTTCACTTCTGTTTAAGACCGAAAATCGGCTAGGTTTTAAAGTAAAACATCTCAAACGATAGATCGACGATAATGCCAAAATCACATGCGGATTTGCAGGCCATAACAAAGGAACCTGAAAAGATTCATATTGTCTGTATAAAACTGTATGTGGAGTTGCAAACACACGATAACACAGCCCCCGCCCATCGGGCTTGGAGAAATAGATGGGCTGCATGATGCTGCCACGCAGATCTGAAACTGACCCGCACACAAGTACTAGTAAAACGGCTTAGACGATCTAAAATAGAAGTAGAGTCATTGATCAGGAATCGATACAATTAACCCACAGCTCCCACCAGAGACACCAAAGGGAAAGAAACACAAACGTGAAGCAACAAACCCCAACGGAAACACCAACAGCGGAAAGCCAAAAGGAGAGTTACTTTCCCACAAAATGGCCAAACGGCTATCAAAATTAAAATAATATAAGCGACACAAACACCCAAAGACAAACCATAACAAAAATAAACCGCAGCAGAAGAACCGCCTTGGAACGGTCAGCGGAAACGAATTCCACTGAGGGGCTTAAATCGATTTTACGTGGCCACAATCCTGGCCTTTACTTCCGTCGCGATTTAGACAAATAATTTGTTCAGTCCGCATGAAGGCCTCCTAACTCATCAGGCAACATCTACGTGAACATAAAATAATCAAGCAACCAGAGATGAAACAACGGTTAGGAGTCGACAGCAAGAAACAACAGAAATGCTGGAGCAAAAGAAAACCAACAGTTAGACTCCAATGGGCCCGACCTGAGACAGAACATCAGGTACCAATCAACATAAGCCTTTACGTTGGAACCGTCACAGAATCTGAGGCCTGACCCAACGGGGTGCAATTAAAGAGGGAAGAAAAGTTGTCAACCGTGATTGGGTTAACTACCATGCATGCAGTCTGTCGTATAACATTTACGATGTACCCAATCTTTTTATATCGAAGAATGATTTTACGAAATTGGGTGCTGAAGTCATTGCGGTTATAATTTTTTTAAATTAATTTACTAAGTCACCATAAAATTCGGATTCCGATAGACCTTGTTGCAGAAGAGATTTAAGTCCAGTATTGAGTTTTGAAATTAAAACAGAATGACGTCTATAAAATTTTGAAAAGGCTTTGCGTAGTTTATGGTACCGATAACCCTGATTAGAAGTTTAGCCGTTAACAACTTAGAGTGTTGAAGTCAGTTACATGACTACACACTCTGGCAAATCGAATTAACTGTGAAATATAAACGCCATAGGATGGCGCACGTGGAACATCACCATCCAAACAAAGGAAAGTTTACAATCTCAAAATCAAAATCATCGCGTTTGTCACATTTTTTTCCAAGAAACAAACCCATCCACAATAGATAGATTTAAATCCAAAAAACGGGACCTCGGTATCAGAAGAATTTGGTTTTGTTTAACTGAAGTTCTGGGGATAAATTTGACTGATCAAACCATCGAAATAGATATTATCAATATTTAATAAAACATCCAAATATCTAGAAGTGGAGCTCAAAGCTTCAATGATTTCAGACTGGTTATCAGCAGAAAGGGACATCATGAAGTCTCGCTCATAACAAAACAAAAAAAAAAAAAAAAAAGAACAGCCACAAGTTGTGCGCAATTAGTACCCACCGGAATACCCAGACAAAGCGGTTCGAGTCTAAGCCTGCCCAGGCAAAGCGGTGCGAGTCGGTCCGTCCATGCTTTTAAACCCTATTGGTTTCATTGGGCGGCAGGGCTCGAGATGTCATTTCATCTCAATGTCGGGTAAAGTCCCACAAAATGACCTATACAGTGTTGTCGGGGACGGTAAACATCAAATCAAATCAAACAAACAAACAAACACACGATACCCATCGTCTGTCGTTAATGCCTAGGTAGAACCCCGATGGAAAAAAAAAACAGAAATCAATTCAATAAATACGAGTCTGCTTACTTTGTTATAAAATTTAAAGATTCTAGCTCTATCCATTCTGGACCGTATGCAGGTTTAACGGACGGACAGACGGACAGACCCAAATCAATATGAATCTTAAACTTTTTCGAAGTTTGGCCCATTAAAGCATCTTTATCAAGCAAAGAATTTTAAAGGCTATGCGTATAACAGGGAATAAAGTATTTGAACATTAAACAGGAACTTAATACTTACCACTTCAGACTACATACATGTGCATGTATTAAGAATTGAAGATTAATTTAGCAAAATTCCCTTTATTTCTTATATTTACATTATTTTCCTATTATTAATTGACGTAAAAATCTGCTTTTAGGCGTGAAATAAAATCAAGACAACAACTACGTTATTCTTTATCACCAAAACACGCCTATATAACTTTCACTCCATTGAATTATAGTTTTATACAGTCAACTTGGGGTTTACACGAGAAAACCTTTTTTTCTTATTTCTGCTATCAAGTATAGATTGTGGGTACTCGTTAGAACCGCCTCCCCGGGGCGGTTCTAACGAGTACCCTAAATCTATATTTTGAGCAGAATTAAGAAAAATATCACATTTTTTTCATCTTAAAATTTTCGTTTTTTCGGCGTTAAAGTTGCAATGCATTTGTATAGGCGTGTTTTCGTAATGTAATTACAGCAGAAGCGCCCCGCCCATCGTGGCCTGGACAAATAGGTTGGGCTGCACGGTGCTGCTGCGCAGAGCTGAAACCGACCGAACTTGGGTACTGGTAAACAGCTAAGGTCTAAGCCTGCCCAGGAAAAGTGATGCGAGTCGGACCGCTCCTTAAACCCTAGCGGTTTCTATGGGCGGTAGGGCTTGAGATGTCATTTCATCTCAATGTCGGTTAAGAGTCCCACAATGTCGGAAGCAACGTCTCTAAAATGAGCTTAAGAGTGTTGACGGGGACGTGCAACCCCAACTTAAACAAAATTAACAGCAGAACTGCATCGTCGACGTCATGACGTCGCCGTCGTCTAATCATCCTTGAGAGAAGAGTGGCTTAAACTGACGTCGCTTAATGATCGCGTGAAGTCGCTTGAGTTATTAAATAACGTATCGATTGAAGTTTCGACAACAATATACCACAAACGTTAATTATAGGAATTTTCCTTCTTCTTTAGATGCACTCATCACGAAAACACGCCCATTTAATTTTGACCCCCTTGAATTCCACTTTTATATAGTAAAACTGGGGTTTTCGGGGGTATACCTTATTTTTCTCTAAAATATTGATTGTGGGTACTCGTTAGAACCGCCTCGATGAGGCGGTTCTAACGAGTGCCCACAATCTATATTTTGAGCAGAAATAAGAAAAATATCACAATTTTTCATCATAAAATTTTCATTATTTCGGCGATAAAGGTGGCAATGTATTTGTATAGGCGTGTTTGCGTAATGTGAATATCACGATAACAGATCCGTGAAGCGAAGACCCCTCTTAACCCCACTTTATATAGAGAAAAATGAGGTTAAGATCGGTATACATTATCTACCTTATTTTTGCTCAAAAACATAGATATGTGGGCATCACGAAAACACGCCTATATAGTTTTGACCCCCTCTAACCCCACTTTAATATAGAATAACTGGGGTTTACAGGGGTAAACATTATTTTTCTTATTTCTGCTCTAAAATATAGATTGTAGGTACTCGTTAGAACCGCCTCGATGAGGCGGTGGGTACTCGTTAGAACCGCCTCGATGAGGAGGTTCTAACGAGTACCCACAATCTATATTATGAGCAGAAATAAGAAAAATATTACATTTTTTTCATCTTAAATTTAGATTTTTCGGCGGTAAAATTGACAATGTGTTTGTATAGGTATGTTTTCATAATGGGTACGCGTTAGAAAGAGATGCGTTAGAACCGCTTCATTGAGGCGGTTCTAACGAGCACCCACAATCTATGTTGAAAGCAGAAATAGGAAATATATTATCATTTTTACCCAAAATGTGTAATTTCTGACACCATGTTGTGTTGGACGCCATTATTTCACATGGACATGTTTTCCTAATGGAATGTCAATATTCGTGCACAAACATTCAAAACCGTGAGCAAACCAAACTCTGGAAAAGTCACAAGACACATCGAAACTACCCCTACCCAGCAAACAATGTTCTAGAACATAATATTTAATGTTTTATAAAATGGGTAGTCCTTTATAAGCAAGGACTATACTACAAGGACTGAAAATCGAATAGTGTATACGTTTTTTTTCAGGATCAGACTAACTATTTTCGACCAATTAGGGCCCATTAGAGACCCAAAAATATTTTCAAACTTTCTGAGTGAAATCAATGATCGTAAAGGACTAGAAAATATACTATGATGACGGACAGGGAGACGTTTTACGGCCGCCGCACTTTCCCTTAACACCAGGTGTGGTGAAGTTAAATGTTCTATAAAAGGGGAAGCAAGGGCTACAATCATAGAACCCGTGACGAGAAAAACTGCCTTTGCGGCTTTACAACCAGGTGAGAGATTTAGACTGATGTGCTCAGCCACACCACGAAATAAGAATTTATCAGTTACCACCTATATTAATTTCATTGTAGGACATTGACCTGATAAAGATATGCTATCTCAGGACAAGTGAGCTTTATCACGTCAACGTGACATTGCACTTTTATGAATGAGGCGGACTACTGAAAAAATGGCATACATGTTATTATTACTCAGAAAAAATGGAAACAATACTTAAAACAATATGATAGGAACATTTTATGTCAGCTGATACTGAATATATTGACGGCCAGAATGTTGTGGCGCACTGAGGACCATCGATAAATGATCGTAAATTGCTAATTTAATAGTGTACAAGGGGATAAACCGATAAATAGAATACCAGATTCGTGTCATTTGATATCAAGTTTATCAGGCTCGGCTTCGAGAACGCATGTTGAATCGCTCGGCAAGCCTTGCGATTCTACAAGCGTTCTCGAAGTCTTGTCTGATAAACTTGATATCAAAAGACACTCACCTGGTATTCTCTATTTAGAGTCCTGTCCGTGGTTAAAAGCCATTACGAAAACACGCTTATTCAAATATTATTGAAAATATTACCAACAGGAAAGCTTTTTCTATTTAAAAATCTTGTTATTTTTGTACTCACATTCTATGTTTTTGAGCAGAAATAAGAAAAAAAATGAATACCCTTGTATATCTATGTAAACTCGAGTTTTACTATATAAAAGAAGGGTTTATGGGGGTCAGTATTGCATAGGCGTGTTTTCGTGGTGATTACCAAGCCGCGAACATAATGGTGGAGATCAACTAGTGGTTACGAGCGCTGACTCTTACTAATTAGGTCTCTCACCTCTGTGGTTCGAACCTGGCTCGGGTCACTTGTGAGACGCCAAGTGCTGAAAGGAAGATCAGTTGGGTTTTCTCCGGGCTCTCCGGTTTTCGGCCACCTCTGATTAACGATCGGCTCGATATACACCTGTGGACACAAGAGCGTTCAAACTCCGGTGAAGTACCTTTTTTACCTCTTTTCATCAAGTTAGTTTGACAAGCAAATGTCATTCATCAAAGTAATCTAAAACTGGATCAAGCAATAAACATTAAATGGCCTTATTGTGGCAAGCATTTTTTTTTTCATTTTTAGATCTGATTGACATTCAAGATGTTTTCTGATTGGATAGTGCAGGGTCTACAATGAAATATACAACACTTTGTGTTTTGAATTTATTCCTGTCTTTGCAGTTGACTGACAGGTTGTAAGGAAACATTGAATGAAACATCAGATCAAAATGAAATGAAGCTCATCAAAGTTTGAACGCTTTTGTGTCCACAGTTGTAAGTGAAATAACCTTGAAAGGGTCGTAAAACCCAAACCAAAAATAAAGGTGCAGATCATAGCAAATGGAAATCAAAGCACCGATAGCACTGGTTAGTCGATTGACTCCGAGTGTGCTTAAAAATATTGTCCTGAACGAGGCTGTTTGGTTTAATGCTAAACGTCCTGTACTGTAAGCAAATAATGCTAAACCTGAATAGATGCCGCGTTCTGTAGCATCTAATCTGTGTTCACACAGTTTACCAAAACCAATACAGGATCCCAGTCCAGATTAAAAAAGAAAAAAAAAAGACTCTTATGCACATCGTTACCTGGTAACCGTTACCTGGTAACCGTTACCTGGATTTCCGACAAGTTCGTTATAGTAAACAAATACATAAAAAAATAAACTAATGCGCTTTATAACTGGAATCCAGCCCCAAACAAAAGTACCACATTTACGAGGACTGTTCAAATATGACTGCAAGTAGAACGTTTTCTCATGCAACAATGCGAAAATCACCTGGAAATAAATATCACAACGTAGAAAAACATTTTACCTATACATTGATACCAAACCTGTTAAAATCCGTGCACTTAAGCCATGTATATCGTTCGATAAACACTGTCTACTCTTTGTATACTTGGTTGGAAGAAGGTCAGAGTACGCCGTTGAAATACGGTCCTATATTAAGAATCGTTGTATTCTTGGCATACGGTGCAAAGACATTTTTGATGAAATATGTTCGGTTTATGGGCATAATGAAATGTCTTTTCCGACAGTTTTTCGTTGGTGTAAGAAATTCAGCTGTGGGCTAGGCTCAACAGAAGATGCACCACATGATCGTCGGCCGAAAAGAGCAACATCTGCCAAGATGGTTGCTAGAGTGAAAGAAATAGTTGCTACCGATGCACGATACACCACTAGGCAAATAGCTAGTATGGTTGTCATCTCAATAGGAGCAGCTCATACAATTCTGAAACGGGATTTGAAAATGAGAAAGCTCTGTGCTAGATGGATTCCCCATCTGTTGACAGATGAACAGAAAAAGACACGCATTCAGTGCGCCAAGAAGTTGCTTAAAAAGTTTCCAAATTACAATGCACGGTCTTTCGCTAATGTCGTCACAGGTGACGAGACATGGGTTCACTTTTTTGAGCCAAAACGAAAGATTCAGGACAAAATATGGGCAACAAAGTATTGCAAAAGACCATGCATTGCAAAGCGGATCATGAGCGTAAAGAAAGTAATGTATGCCATATTCTTTTCAAATCAGAGTCCTGCTATTCAGGTTGCTGTGCCTAAAGGCAAATCTGTAAATGCGAAGTTTTACAAGAATAAAGTTCTTCGAAAATTGAAGAAATATTTCAAATAACGAAGACCCGAAACTGGTTTGGCCAATGTCAGATTGCTACACGACAATGCGTCCTCGCACAAGGCGCTCATTGCGCAAGACTATCTGAAGCAGGAAAAGGTTGTTGAACTCCCTCACCCCCCGTATTCCCCTGACCTTGCACCGTGTGACTTTTTTTTTTTGTTCCCGCGGCTGAAAAAATACCTTTCTGATCGAAAATTTGTACAGCGCAAACACCTCCGTTCTGCAATATTCCAGTGCCTTCATAGTATACCTCGATGCATTCAATGATTGGATCAGAAGGCTGAAAATTTGTATATCTGTTATAAAGAGAGCACAGTTCGTCATGGAAATTTGCCAGGCCCTGCAATTGGTTCGAATGGAAGATCCGTCAATTCAGTAGAGCTTTGTGATAGCAAAGCTCAAGGTGTAACATCTATCAAAAATCAAAATGGGCGACTCCCGT